>ML793511.1:112513-187659 GCA_009831015.1 Picea engelmannii
TAATTTGATAATATTTTGGGGAGTATAAGGGAACACAACCCCACTAACACCATCATAATTTTCTTGGAATAATTTGTTCCATAAGGGAATACTAGGAGAAGTAAAAGGGTTTATACCCTCCTAGGTTTTTCCCTAGCTAGTTTTTCTTGCCTTGGTGAGTAAAAGGGATTACACCCCCAAGGAAGTAACACAACTATATCTTTAATTTTAAAGAATACATAACCCAATAGTTAAAGACACTAATCTCTTGCATTGGAGAAATAAAATCATTGCATTGGGATATGTAGAATTACGAGATATTGAAATTGTTTAAGTTGGAATCTTTTTTGCATGTTAAAAGCTTGTCAAGTCTACTAGGATGTCTTATTTATCCAAGGATTTATTGGTGCTGTAATAAATTTAAGCTACAACCATTTGGGTTACAACAAATCACTTCACACTTTCTAAATTTTCTCATCTTCTAACCATCAAGTTTTGCTAGAAAGTTGCCAAGTTAATCTACTAGTTATTGTGCTTCTTTTGGGTGCTTTACTTGCAAGTTTTGGTGGTTTTATTTTCTGAAGTAACATTTTTTTTCTACAGCCATAAGGTTGTAGAAATATATCTTCAATACTTACATAAAACAACCTTTAAATGTTGCTAAAGTATTGTGCTATCATACTTGAGTTTCACTAGTAATTGCTAGTTAGTCTCTTGCATATTTACTTGGACTTTTAGTGACTTGTTTAGAAACTATTACATTTATTTCATTGTTTATTTTTATCATTATATACTACTTCTAATTAGGAAAACAAGCTTCACTTTCTTGTCTATTGGATTTTTCGGTTTGTATCTTGTCTTTTCTTGTGTCTCGAGCATGTATAATCATCTTCTTGAGGTACTCGAGCACTTGGAAACCATTGATCACCTCTGAAAATCATTTCCAAGCCATCTTCCACTTAGTAACTTGAACTATAGGGGAATAAATTCCATAGTCTCACTTTCCATCTCATTTCCCCCTAGGGTCACCCAGGATTGCTCCCTTGTGTTGGATTCTTCCTTCACTAAAGCGAGGGGAGGGTTTATTTGAGGTGACAGTGGGTAAACTCTCCCACCATTATCGTCAATTTGTGGATTGGGTTGGGATTTTCCCAACCTACAGTTTTCATGATAACATTTTGGTGTTGTTTCCTGGGAGGATTTTGAATCCTATTTCATTTCCTAACGACACTTTGGAAAGCTTCCTTCCCAAATCCTTTACCCTTAGCTTGCCTGGAGACTCCACTTGGAGGATGTTCCCCTTTGTTTCTTGATCAGTTGCTCTTGAGGCTTAGCTAGCGACTCCACCTTCCAAGAACCCACCTTTCCTTGTTTTCCCCTTTCCATCTTTTGATGAGCCTTGATCTCATCTGGAAAATCAATTAAGGTGTCTTTTCAGTCAATGGAATTATGGAAAAATGGGATGAAACCTTGTCCATAACTTGTCATGCCTCGAGGAGGGAACTTTTACAAATGGAAACGGAAAATATGTTGATGAAGTTGTCGAGGAACTGATGAATCTTCTAAAACAGTTATTTCAAAAATCTGTCGAAGAACTAGCCCTTGAGGATGAAGAAATGCTTGAAGGAAAAATGCACGAACAAAGTTACCAAGAAGGTTTTGATGAAGTTTCTCATGTTGAATATCTGGACAATACATTTGATGAAGATAAATTTCTTATATCTGCCCTTCCATTTGATGAAGAGTCTAGGTCTATGTTCCTCCTGCAAATCAAGAAGCGAACATGATGAGTTGTGGCCCTTTTGAAGATCTTGATGATACTTAATTCCATGAATTTGGAAGTGAATAAGTATTAGATGATCCCTTGGATGCGACAGATCCTTTTGGGAAAATGAAAACAAAGCACTCTGTATTAAGGATAAATCCCCTTATGATGAAGAGGTAATGGAGGGGCATGCCCATGAAGAGAAAGAGGAATTATGATGAGGTACAACATTTTGAGAAACCTTGTAAGACATCATTATATTTTGTTCCTCTTGATGAAGGTGTGGATATCTAGCCTTTATTTCCTCCCGTACATGAAGATGAAGAAGAAACTAATCACAATAATGAAGAATATGAAGATCCAACTGAAGCGTATATGTTCTTCATGCGTATATGATTCATGTTTAGAGGAATGTTCTTCATGCGTATATGATTCATATGTTTGGTAGCCTGATGATGATATGGTAACAAATTTTTTTCCATCCATTCGAGGATGATTTGTCACAACATTTTTAGGGTGATTTTCAATCACCCATTCGGAGTTGTGATGCATATACTTTTAGGGATGTAGAATTGTTCTATGAGGAATTTCAACCACCTTCATCCTCAATTTTATATGAACACTAGGACGTATCCATCCCCTAGCAATCAAAGGCTCACTCTACAAAGCGAAAATATTTTCATCTTGGGGATTCTTACAAGGACTCACAGTTGAAGAGGAAACATTTTTCTTTATCTAGAATTGAGCATGTCCCTTACCTCATTTCTTCTTATCAGGGAAATCATTGGGTCTTCTTGGGATATTTCATATCTTCTCAGTCTTCAGGAAGCAGTGATCATGCTAATGGGGATGAAGATGAGCCATCATCTACATATGGTATCCCTCTTCAAAAATGGATTGATCAAGCTTGTGGATATCCTTTTAGGAAGGATTTCCAGTATGATCGAAATTATGGTTGCTCTTTTCAACAATATTTCCTCCCTCCCAACCATATCCATGAGTTTCATTTCATGATTGATTATATGTGCTCATGATTATTATGTGCTCAATTTATCCTTGTTGTATTGAATGATTAAGCACAGGGGGAGATACTTTAATGAAATAATGAACAGAGGGTTGTACTAGTTGTATGACTTCACCTAACATCACCTATCACCTGATCTTAGGGCCGAAAGGCCCTAGTTAAGTAGGTAGGTAATATTGATTTCTTGCATTTGCATATTGATTTCTCATGGTATTTTAGTTTCATTTCATCTTTGAATTTCATTTTTATCTACTTGCATTATTGATTTACATGTTTCTCTTTTCATCATATTACATGTTTAGCTTAGAAACTTTTGAAAAAATGCAAAATTTTCTTTCTATATTAGTTGTTATAATGAGATTTGATGTATATGGACGAGGGGTGATAGAGCCACCCTAGATTTTAGAGTTTTGTGTTTCAAAATAGGCACAAGTCCACCAAGAGATGTTGTGGTTATTGTTATAGAAAGATTTGCCTGACCCCATGCAATTTGCTCAAAAGGCCTTTTCCATTTCCCTATGCAGACTTGAAATGCCTTTTTGCAGTTCCAAGAGACAAAAGTTGTAATTTTACACATATACGCTCCCTAAAAACTATAGAACATGCGTATACACAAGTTGCACCATTACAACATTTGTACATCGAGTTTTGTGCCAAAAATTAAAAAATTGGGTCGGGTTTCCATGTCACGTCACAAGATCCACGATCCTTAACCTTCCATATACTCGAAAAATTCCGACTCGACCCTTTAGTTCATTTTGAAGGCTATAAATGAGCCATATCTGAGTTATGGAAAAGAGGAGGATAGTTCAACTTTGAGAGAAAAGTTACTCTAGAGAAATTATTCACTTCATATTGAGTGTGCATCCCTTTGTCCTTTTAAGTTTGAACACATTGTTTAGCCCCCAAGCTCTTCCCTATTTGATGGAGAACCTCATTGTCTCTCTTATATGAGCTTTCCTTTGGTGGAGGATTGAAGTGGTGGAGGCCCAACTAGAAGGGACTTAGTTTCTCAGTTCTGAGACGTGCCGACACAAAATTTTGTCATTCATACACTTCTGTTGTTCATATTTTAATAGAAAAACTCTTTTTTCGTCCAATTATTGTCTTGCAAATATTTGAATTGTTATTCCATGGGTGCATTTGTTATGAATATTGATGGATTATGCTATTATATGTGCTAAATTTATATATTATAATGATATTCTTGCATATCTTGGTTGTTGAGGACAAGTTGCAGGTGTATAACTTTGAGTCAAGTGCTCAATGGTGGATTTCATCAAACGTCTAGACGAGGTAGATCTTTATTGTGTCTCATCAGCATGCTTGTTTATATAGCATACTTGAGATTAGAGTTGATTTCTGCCGTCATTTCCATCTGTTGTGGTTTACCCCATGCCATAGATTGATTTTCGTCATAACAAAATTGGTGACCATACTAGGGAAACAATCTTCTTTTCGAGGTTTGGAATGTTTTTCTCCTTTGATTTCTCTCAGTTATCTAGAGTTTCTTGTCGTCTCATTGCTTCATAGCCTTTTTTCATTTTGAGTCTGAGTTTCTTGGCCTTATCCTTAACCTGGCAGTGTTTTTATACGTATACACAGGTTTTCCCTTGACAGACGCAAGTTGTATTTCTATAGGGAGTGTACATACGTGGTTTTCTCCTGAACAGTCGCGTACATCATCCTTTTTTGTTTGATTGTTGAGTTTGATGTTTGTTGGGTAAGTTTTGATGGTTTCTGAGTCTTCTTAGGTCTGTTTCATGACTGTTAAGTTCTTGTAGAGTGATAGGAAACCTTTCTTTGGTTGAATTTTCCAGCATTTTTTATTTCTCATCATCCTTTTCATTGTTTGTCCTTGCATCTTGGGATGGGTGTTTGCTTCTTGATATTATACTTGGTTTTTCTCTGATTTCTTACAGTGGGATCTTTATATTGATTTGTTGTTCAGTCCTTGCATTTTCATTCTTTTATATTGAAAATACAAAAAATATATACATTTTGTATTGTTAACATTTGGTCTTTTAGGTTCTTATCATTGATATTAGTACATGTATGGAAATATTACATCTTATTTGAAATCGCAGAATTTAATTGAAAGTTGCATTTTTAAAACCTCTCGGCTATTGAAAATTGAAGCTAGGAATTTGCATTATATTCATATTCATTTCTATTACTTGCTGAGTCATAACATCATCAGTTTCACAACCGCACCTTTTGAGTAAAAAAACCACTAAAAGTAACGCAGATAAATTTAAAATTGATTAGAAACAATTTTATTTTTCAGGGTACACAAAATAGCTTAAGATTTAGAGCCTTCAAATAGGATTTTTTGAGTAAACTTCTCCAAGGCTATTAAACAGAACATAAGTGTTTGACTAAGGGAGTGGTGAAATCCATTGTATAATTGGTGATGTCAGGAGGCTTCGCTCACACTGAAATTAAGAATGAGATCACGTGAAGTTGGTTGAGGAGATATCCCTCCAATACCTCCTTAGCGTCGGAGATATTTCTGGGGATCTATTTGTATATGGGGGTCTTGCTAGTGCCTTTACCTCTATGAGAATCGATGCTTTCGATATTTTGGGCTTTTCTACCCTACCCATATGGTGGACCTGACTTATGACTTTTCTCCTGCACATCTGTTATATCATGGTGACTTGGTTTCTTGACATAGGTATCCACATAGGTTACTTGCAGGGGTTATTCTGCGGGTACCCTAGGTCAGATAAGGGTTAGATAGCACACAAACTTTATGGAGGATTACCTCTCTGGGGGGATCTGACCAACTGGTTTTTAATCCCATGAGGGCCCTTATAACTGATTCTGATACCTCCAGTATTTTGAAGGGAGTCTCAGGCCCCTCTTGGGCAAGGCATACCTACTTTAGGGAGGGAGGCCCCTCTCAATCATTTTATCTTTTTTGTGTGCATATTGGCATTTTTTATTATTTTGGTGTGCTCTTTGATTGTTAGTTGACCTTAGGATTTGTTTTTATATTGGAAGTCTTGAGTCATCATGGAGCCAGACCATCTTCCTCGCATGTCTCGCCGCTTGTTAAAGTTACCACCGCATCTTGAGTCTTTTCCTTCTAAAAGGCATAAAGTTATCAAATGTGGTACACACACCTCCACCTACCAGACTTGTTGTCATACAAGTATGAGTACTAAGTCAAGTAATAACTATACAGGGAGTCCTTAAAGTCCCATACCTACTAAAGTTAATGGTACTCCTTCTATGCCTTCAACCACCATGGTTGTAGTGCCGGAGGTTCCCATCATCACTCCTATCTGAACTTTAGTTGATAATCAACCTATAGTCACGAAACTTTTTGGGTCTCTTTCTCATTCGTCAGGCTACAATACTCAGCCCATCCCTACAACCTCTAGCCATTTTTCTTATGGTATGCCAAATTTCACATCACAATTTTCATCCTCCATTCCAACGTCTAATCTGAATACTAGTATTGGACTTGGGGGCATGGCTCCTCTGCATATTCCATTATCGTTTGGCAGTGCTCATAGTCCCCAAATGAATCCTACGGTTGTAAGACTACCTCCTTTTCACCACGGGACTAATTCTAGTCTTAATATTCTTGGATGGATTAACCAACCATGCAGACAAGATGTTGCTTATGTTTCATCCTTTACACCTACCTCCTCCACACCGATTATGACCAACATGTTTGGCATGAAGAATCATCCTTTATCCTCCAGATTCCCACATGGAGAAGGTCAGTTTCACACTTTGGGAAACCCCCAACTTGGAACTACTCCGACTGGGGGAAATATTTATAACAATCCTCATAATAACATTCCTACCAGAATGGTGCCCAACCAACCCTTTATGAATCAATATGGAGGGGGATTTATAAAATATCATATAGGGCCATGGTGCATACTAGAACCCTGGATGGGTTGCAATTCCCCAACAACAATATTTCCCAGGAGCTTAGGGCCAGATGCCGCAACCCCGTCTCCCTTTTCTCGCCACGCTAAATTTTCCATACTTGTCTAGTTTAATGAATGAACCGGTGCATCATGACCCAACATGGACCCCCATCACCACCAAGCTTCCTTCGGATATTTCAAAATTTGAGGGCAAGAATAGTGGGGATCTTGGTGATCACACCACTAATTTTCATCTTTTGTGCTCTTCTATTTCCGTTATCAATGATTCTCTTCATTTAAGATTGTTTCAACGCACCCTCATAGGGGTCACAACAAAATGGTACATAGAGCTACCAGGGGGGATGTACGTGACTTTTAATCAGATGGTTTTAGTCTTCCTCAATAACTTTCAATTGTTAGTTCATTATGACGCGAAAATAGAACTTTTGTCAACCTTCCACCAGGAAAAATCCACCCATATCTCGGATCACATACAAGAGTGGCACAGATGAAAGAGGTTGATAAAGGCATACATTCCTCTAGAGTTCTTATTGGAATGGTTCCTTAAGTCTTTACATCCTTATATTTCGAAGGATGTTTGTACATCTAGTGTTACATATGAGGAAGAAGCAATTTTTAAATCCCAACAGTTAGATCTTATATATGCTCATTCTAGGATGTTATACAAAATTCTTCCTAACACACCGAGGTCAACATACAACCCTAGACAAAATCTTGGGCCTCATGCAAATGGAATTGTAGGCTCCGCAAATGTTAAATAAGGCATGGATTTTCAAGACCTGAATAAGGCATGTCTGAAACACAACTTCTCGACACTTTTCATTGATCAAATTCTCGATGAATGTGTGGGAAGTGAGGTTTTTTTCTTTTATGGATGAATTTTTAGGATACAACCAAATTCAGATTAAACCCAAGGATCAATATAAGATGACATTTGTTTGTTCTTAGGGTACATTCGCATACCAAAAAATTCCTTTCGACCTTAAAATCACTCGAGCAACCTTCCAATGAGCCATGACATTTGCTTTTCATGATCTCAAGCATATAGTCAAAGCTTACCTTGATGATCTCGATGCTCACTCTCACAAGAGAGTGGATTGCTCTACCTACCTTCGGCTAGATTTTTAGAGATGTCGGTATTATGGAATTCGTTTAAACCTTCACACGTGCATCTTCTATGTTAGGTCGGGTCGTCTTCTAGGAAGAGATGGTTGGTATGGTTTTAGTTTAGGAAGATGATGAGCTCCATGAGAACATCGTTTACTATCTTAGTCGAAACTTAGTCGGCCCTAAACTCAAGTATTCTCATGTTAAGAAGCTAGATTTGGCTTCCATTAACGCAATTCAACGATTAAGACACTATATATTTCTTTGAAAAACTACCGCAGTTGTTGATTTTAACCCATTTCAATATGTCCTTACTAGGCATATCATAGGGGGAAAATATAATAAATGGATTTTCATCCTGCTAGAGGTTTATCTCGATTTTGCTTCGACGAAATCTAAGAAATCGCTATTTTTTTTCGAGTTAATATTAGACTTCCCTTGGTTAGATGAGGATTTTATTCATGTCGATTCATTTGCAAATTAACTCATTTTCCTTATCTCATCATTAGACCCCTTGTATCGAGACATTTTGATCTATCTTCAAACCTTGAGGTTCCGTCAACATATTTCGAGAGATGATCGACGGTGTATATGATATAAAGCTAAGAACTACCTTATCATCGATGACACTTTGTATCTTCGAGTCATAGATAATATCTTGCGTCATTTCTTGACTCACAAAGAGGCTGAGTCTATTTTTAATGACTGTCACAGTGGGGCTTGTGGTGGTCATTTATTTGGGCTTGTGACAACCCAAAAGATATTGCGAGCTAGTTATATTTGGTCGTCTATTTTTAAATATTTTGTAAAGTGGTCAAGAAGTTTCACCCTTGCCAAGTGTTCACTTGGAATATGCACTCGCATCCATCCCCTCCTCACCCAGTCATCACCATTGGTCCCTTCACGAAGTGGGGGATGGTTTTTGTGGATTGAAACCCAACTTCAGTTGGGGGGAATCAACATATTATCATGGTCGTAAACTACTTTACCAAGTGGTAAGAGGCCATGCATACAATTAAATACGATGGTAATACTACTTCATTTTTTGTGTTCAATCAAATTACATCCACGTTCAGAATCCCGAGTGAGATTTTCACTGATCATGATAGTCACTTTCAGAAAGAAATGATGAAAGAATTAGCATTGAAACTGGGGTTTAAACATGGCCATTCTTCCCCTTAATACCACAGGAAAATGGACAAGTAGAGACTGTGAACAAGACTCTCAAGACCATTTTGTAGAAAACTGTCAATTAGAGAAAATATGACTAGCATCTCATGCTTTACCCTGCTCTTTGGGCATATCGAACCTCGATTAAGACTTTCCTTGGTTTTTATCCATTTTAGTTAGTACAAGGTGTGGAGTCGATCCTTCCTATTGAATGCAAAATCCCTTCTCTTAGACTCACAATTAAGCTCCTACCTGACATTTCCTAGCTTGAAGAACGCATCATATGCCTAGAGAGCCTAGATGAGCAGTGTCGAGATGCCTCTACAGCTATCAAAGTGAAAAAATGATGTGTCATGGTCCAGTATGATAAATATGTTTTCCCTCGACAGTACACCAAGGGTGACTTGGTCCTCTTGTATGACCAAGCCAAAGAACCACTGAGGGTAGGCAAGTTCAACCCCATGTGGCATGGTCATTATATCATGCGACATGTCTTAGAGAAAGGAGCCTATGAATTAGAATATTATGAAGGGAATATGTTGGTTGAGCCCAGGGATGGGCTCTACTTGAAAATATATTATGCTTGAGCCCCAATCTTGGGCATAACTTTTTGTATACTAATGTATTTTAGTGTGTATATATATTTTCCTTTGTGTCATTGACTTGCTTATCGAGTTTTCCCTTGGTTGGAAAATGTCAACGGAGTCGTCAGTTTACTTAGGATTCATAGACGATGCCAATCGTCATACAAAGAACTTCACTTTCACTGCTTGGGTCGTTTACTCACCCGAGGGTCAACTGGTTTCTTCAAGTGGTGTTTGTCTAGGGACATCAAAGAGTAATGTGGCTGAATATAGCATTGTTAGAGAGATTTTATGCGATGTTATTTCACATGGTATTCATTCATTAGAAGTTTACCTGGAATCCTAGTTAGTAGTATGTCAGTTGAACAAAAGTTACCATGTGCAAGACCCTACTCTACTCTGACGGTTCCTATGGGTACAAATTTGGAATGACATTTTTATTTTTTTACTTATCATCATATACCTAGAAGTTATAATTATGTATCTGATACATATGCTAATTATGTTTTAGATTACAATTTTTCACACAACTAAAGAAAATAAAACACATTCACCAATGTACACATTGTAATATAAGTAAATTTGAGGACCAATGTTTTTTACATTTCATCTCTCCAAAAAATATGGTGTCATAGTACAAAATTGGGGCTCACACCTTCAAAATACATATACAGCCGATCAATACAATAACCACGAGATCTACGCCTACGGTGCTAGATGTGTGTCATGATAACATATTAAGGTGTTTGTGAGATGTCAGAAGAGTCGCTCCCAAGCATGGGGCACACCTACCACCTATTACTGCATTGCCTCCAGCAGATCCTCTACCTGAACCATGGGAATTCTTTGTGTAAAACAAGACAGGTTTCCCTACATGTTTTTAATCACTCTCTCAATGTCTCCTCCCCTTGGCTCGTCCCCCCGGTTCCTCCATCGGTGTCATGGGAGTCCATCCAGACTACGCAGAGCCACATCTTCATATCAATACATTTTTAAATTAGTACTTGACATCATCCAAAAATATTTTTTTTTCTTTTACAAAAATACAAAAAATGAAATGTTCAAAAAACATTTCATACTTATGTCTCCATAGGCGGAACCTAGTGGTAATGGCATGCCCATATATCCTTTGAAATTTATCCCTGCATATGGGTGTTCGTCCAGAGCTATCACTTGCCAACGCCACCAAAAGAAAAACTCATCGTTGTAGGGTGTTGGTACCCTACCACCCCCCAACTACCTCATCACCTTGGTCCACCATGCCATGACTGGATCACGAGGTCCATGAGAAACAATCTCAACTCTAGGGCCCAATCCTAGAACCCATTTGAAGAAAAAACTACATAATACAGACGCAAACCCGAAGTTACTCTTTCTACCCTATTAGCATTCCGTTAGTGTTATCGGACTAATCGGTAGGTGCAGACACTAACAGATCTCCCTAGATCCACCTAGATCTAGAACAAAACAGGACAGGACATGACTCTTTCCCTAAGTTTTGACCATTGAATTAGCTAGTAGGAAGGAATAAGTAACATGCCTTTATATCGCTTCCTAGGGTCTCTGTTGCTCCTGCTTCGCTCTGGTGCTCTCGTGAGGTCAAGGCCAAGACAACACAAACCAACCAAAGTGAAGATAACACAATATATTCAACTGTCAACTTATGTGTATGATCAAGGAATTACACAATAAAGTGAGAATATCTTTACGAGAAATGGACATTCCACTATATCATATTAATTGAAAGTAGAACATTACAACCTGATCGCCTTGATGTTGCAAGCTCCCTTTTAGTGGCTCTTGGCTCCAACACACACACTTGCTCAATCCTTGTATGAAGAAGAACAAATCCTCTTGATAGAATTGCTAGAGTCTCCAAGCTCCTGTTCAAGCTAAGTCCTTCACACAATTCTTTCACCAATTCTCCAATGAATCTTGCTTAACCTTTTCCATGAGAATTCCATCAATATATAGGAGAGAATGAGATGGTTACTTAGAAAAGAATGATCCCACAATATCAGGGAATCCAGTACAAGGATAACCATTCGAATGCGAACCCATTCTTCTAGAAGATTCCCTTATAGAACCATCGAGAATTCACCTTTTCCCATGCTTTAGAGAAGGTTCGCACCCTAGCTATGTTACACAGTGTGAGAAGTTTGCACCCCAGCTTAAGGCAGCCTGTGAGAATGGGTCATTCTAGCACCCTGGGATACTAGCAACCTGCGAACTCTCTTCAAAAAGGAGTTTTCTGGGAAGAGATGAATATAACTTTTCTCAGGAGAAAGTTCTTATGAGGAGATTGAGTACACCATCATCAATACACCATCATGATGACCAAAATCATGGGTAACAGAATGCCCCCCAAAGTATGAGGCCAGAACCAGTGACAACCAAAAGACTTTGTAAGCTGCATGTGTGTGTCAGAAATTAGGAGTGCACCTAATCGGAAACCTGCGAACACCCAAGCATCTGCATAATATCATATATATCAATTCTGAGGTAGGCATTCCCATACTCATATCACAGACAGATGAAAATTGTAGACATGGGTCATGGCCACCAATCATACACTGTGGATCCATGCCATCAAAATATAGCATAGCCACCAGGAATACACTGTGGATCTATGCGAGAAATTTCAAATTAAGACGACATAGCCATGAGACATACAAAGTGGATCTATGTGTCACANATCATACACTGTGGATCCATGCCATCAAAATATAGCATAGCCACCAGGAATACACTGTGGATCTATGCGAGAAATTTCAAATTAAGACGACATAGCCATGAGACATACAAAGTGGATCTATGTGTCACAAATTATACATACTCGATTGCAACCTGGACAATGAAATGATATCCAGGGTCTTCAATCTCATTGCGCAAAAGTACAAATCTAACCATGTGATTACATGTGTTGAAGTCGAACATGGCAGAAACCACTTGATTACCGGTCATTGATGAAACCGTTAACAAGTGCGAGGGAAATCACCATTGATTTCAATGACTCCCAAGGTACTCTAGTACAATCCATCGAGTGTGAATGAGTGATTTGAAGTCGAACATCTGATGGAATCTTTCGATCAGGGGTCAATGATGTAAAGCCACTGTCGAAAGAGAGGAAACTTACCATTGAGGCATGCAAGCTCCAAGGTACCAAAGAATTTCTAAGTCTTGTTTCCGGATAATGAGTTGAAGTCGACGGAACAAAAATCATCACAGGAGGGCCTTGATGTATCCCCCATCAATGACACGAAATGAGTAACAAATTTTGAAGGTGAAACAGAGTATGATGTAAATTAAACTGGACAGAGGGAAGGACGACACGGAGAGAATGGACAACTGCAGATGGCCGACTCAATAGAGGTTTCAGATGGACTTCTCTTGAACATATGAACCACACAAATAATGATTTGGCAGCATTGACTCAAAGACGACACAGGGAATGACCTTGTAGCAAATCAAATGAGAGACAAATGGATTTCCCAAACCAGCTTCAAATATAATGAATAGGGGGTGTCATGTTCAAGAGCGACTCTTACTGCCAATCAATACGAAGATGATAACATATCCCTTTCCCAAATTTTCCCCCACCATTTCTGGTGAGTAGCTCTTTATTTTTACGCAAGCTTGAGGAGGATAACATATGCTTGTTGATATAAGATTATCCTTCGGATAAGTCCTTCGGAGTATGTTTAACGAACCCTAAGAAGGAGTGGTTTGGTCCCATTATGGGTCTGTCGATGTTTGTTTAACGAGTCCAAATATAGAAAACTTGAAGGTTTTTCATGATTATAGAGTCTGGAAAAACACTTAAAAGAGAACTCTCTCAGTTCCTTTTTCATAAAATAGTCTAATGAGACAGAAAAAGAGATAAATTATCGCTTACTAGACGCTTTCTTCAAATATTTTATCGAGCATGAAAATAGCAAGGTCACTCGGCTATCTTTTCATGTTTAGAGAGTCTGAAAAGAGCTTAAAGAGGACTCCAGGGGGGTTCATTTTTTGTATAACCTTGTTGATCCCGAAAAAGTGATAAAAGTATGCTCGATTGCGTTCTCATGTATTTTCGAGCGTGATAACGAACAAAGACCATGCTCGAGGTTTTATACAAAAACCATAAAAAACAATCAAAACATGCGATGATAAAGAAAAATTATGTCCGCATCCTTGTACCTGAACATTGAAATCATTACGCCTGCAAAAGTTACACTCAAAAGGACATGAGGGATTAGGTTTTAATAGATAAATAATCATAAAAAACCAAATAACATGGTAAAAGTAAATATAAAGGAGTAAAACTCTTTTTACCATATCATTTTCACTTTTCCACTATTTGAGCCCAAAAACCCCTCTTTTACCCTCGAAGTTCGGCGTCATATTGTGGGAGTTACGAGCATCCATCCATTGAGGCATCAGCGACAGTGAGGTAGGATCTTTGTCCTCTACTCTTTCATGGTTTAATTTTGCATTTTCATTGGTTAAAATTCATTTTTTTAGTTGGTTTTGTGAGCCCTACTTGTGCTCATCCATTCTCGTAGGTGGGCTACACGGGACCTGCAAGAATGGGTCATTCTCGTAGGTGAGCCCACAACAGCCTGTGAGGTTCTCGCATTGTGCCTAAAGGGCACCTATGAGAACCACAAAGCACAAAAGTTTTTTAAAAAATTGCTCAATGAAAAAGAACCAATTCATGAATAGAGTTACTAATCCTCTTCTTGTGCTCCTTATGCAGGTATTTGGCCATCAAAATGGTTCTTGAATGGCGTGAAAGGGAGCACGAATAAGACAATTCCATTGCCGAAAATCATCCACCCACTATTGCTATTTTTAGAAACTATGGCCTTCTGAAGTACTTCCGTATCCCGGGCATGAGGGTCCAAGTCAGGTTATTAGATTACCGTGTGTGTATGTGGGATCCCGATCAGCAAGTATTTCATGTAGGGGTCCACACACTATCCTTATATATTGAGGAAATTTACTTCTTGACTGGATTGTCATGGCGTGGGTACCACGTGAGCCTGACTGGTAGTAGAGGTGGTGGGCTGCCCATGAGTGAGTACTGTCGCTTACACTGTGTTCCTGAGGCAGAGAGGAAGAAATGGAAATTAGTTATTTGGGGAGTACGGGATTTGACCCTCCGTACTATATTGTTCACCATTGCTCGGATGTTTGGGAGCTCTGCTCCTCACATGGTGCTCTAGAGTTACTTTCAGTATGCTATTGAGTGTACTGAACCTCGGGTTTTTAAATGGGTAGATGTTGTGCTTCGTAGCATAAAAAGGAAGTTGACCAAATGCAGACGAGGCAACCTGAAGCAATTCAGGTATGGATCTTTGTTAGTGTCCCTCTTTCTCAAGAGGGTTCCATTATTGAGGATGCAGGTGGAGTGGAATTTACCGGCTCCCAGGGATCCAAGAATGTTGAGATGGTGTCAGCTCATGGCCTGGCACATAGCTGGACCGATCATCAAGTATGATGATACCTTCTTCGACTGGATGCAACCACAGATGTTGATGGTTGATGATTATGCTTATGCCAGGTTGGATTTTCGTGGAGATCCAGACTTAGTTCTACTGGAGGATACTCAGTGGGGGGAACTTGGTAAGAAGTACATACTTTTTTTTTCTTTTTAAATGTTTTTTTTAATTTTATCATATTCAAATGTTTTTTATATGTTCGTCCAAAGACTAAATACAAAATTTGTTGTTGATGACACAGATGTGGGACCTTACCAACCTCCTGGTACTTCTCCCATTCAACGGCAAGGAGAGGTAGCACTAGTGCCACAATGGGAAGCCGAGGATTATCAAGCAGTGGAACAAAACCTAGAGGGTTTGACAACAGATATTCCAAACATGCCTCTTGGGAGGTTCCACGATGCATTCAACGTCATATAGTAGGAGTGTCAGAGTCCATAAGTCGGCTACTCCATAGAGTTTCCCGGGTAGTCGTGTGTTACTCTGAATTTCATCCATGACGTCACTTTGTAGAAGCTATGAGCTTCATATTTTGACATTTTGGTCTTCAGACAAAACTTTTTGTAAAAAACTCTTTTGATCGTTATATATACAGATGGTTTCTACTGGTTTATCATGTGTTATAAAAATTGATGTGATTGATTTATAAATGATCCAAATGTCTGTCCAATACATTGTTTACCAATGCATCAGTTAATGTATTTAGACATCTAGGAATATGTTGATATTCAATGTAATCAAAATAACGTTCCAAGAGGCGAATTCACAAATACACCCATAACAAAGTAGGACTTCGAATAGTATAGACATTACTTAACTGTAGTACTACAAGTTGTGAATCGAGTCACACAACCAAATGACGGATTCCGAGCGAGATAGCATCAACCAATAATTCAATAACGGTGCTATACTCTGCAATGTTGTTGGTCGCACGACCGAGACACACACCTCGTAAGGAGACAAGTTCGTTTGTAGGGGCATAAATCGCCCATGCAGTGGAAGCAAGGTTCTAAGTACTACGTCTAGCACTATCAGTGAAGCCAATATAGGGTAGTGAAGACTCTGACATCTAGAAATCAAACACAACGTCACATAAGGGCAGAGACCAGATATCGACAAAAGAAAGCTATAGTAACACACAAGAAGTATGATACAATAAAAATACAAGTACTCATGCACAGATGATTTTATGCATAGTACTTCTTCAAGTACAACCCATTCCTGGGTTCACTCAAAGGGATACCATCGTAATCTATTAACTCATAAGCTCCTTTTTCCAAAACTCATCGAACGATATAAGGACCTTGCCACATGGCTTCAAATTTTCCAGCTCCTAGCATATCTTGATCTTGATCATAGAGGAAAACAAGATCTCCTTCGGAGAAAACACGAGCCTTGACATGTTTTTCATATTGGGCCTTGACACATTTCTTCTGAGCTTTTATAACTAGGGTAGCATCGCGTCGAGTTTTGTCTAATCGCATAAGATACAATAGACGTTCTTCCTTAGCAGAAGTGTTTGGTAGGAGTTCAACACCTATTTTTAAAGAGGGTATCTCGCATTCAATCAGGAGAATAGCTTCCAAACCATAGACTAACCAGAAAGGTGTAAACTCAGTAGCATATTTGACAGATGTCCGGTAAGACCACAATGTCGAAAACAACATTGTGTACCAACTTGTTTTGTGAATTCCTATCATTCTTTGGAGCATATTTATGAGAATTTTGTTAATTTCTTTGACCTGGCCATTGGTTTGTGGGTAATAGGGTGTTGAGTTATCATGGCGAAGACCCAACTTTTCAGTAAGTTCGGACATCATGAAGTTTTTGAAGTGGCTACCATGATCAGTGACGATAGCTCGGGGAACACCAAAATGAGCTATGATGTGATTAAAAATGAATAATGCTACGGTCTTTCCAGTGTTGTCAAATGTTGGTATCGCCTTGGCCCATTTTGTAAAGTAATCGATGGCTACAATGATGTAACCATGCCCCCCGGACGAGTGAGGGTGACATGTCATGAAATCAATGCCCCATTTCGCAAAGGGACCAACGGAGACCACAGGGTGAAGAGGAGTATGATGTGACCATATCTTCTGATTATAGGTCTGGCAAGCATGGCATTTTTGAATGGCAATTATGCAGTCGTTAAATAAAGAAGGCCAAAAATACCCTGCTCGTAAGATCTTCTGGGAAGTAGCATACCCAGACATATGACCACTACAGGCTCCAGAATGGCAATCATTCAGAGCTTTATTGGCTTTGTCGAATGTTAGGCAACATCAAAAAACAGAGTCAATCCCCCGACGATAAAGAGTATCCCCGAGGATAATGTATTGATGGGCTTGATAGCGTATGCGACATCGGACAGTACTAGACAAAGTTGGCTGGAAACTCTGGGTTTGGAGATATATAATGATATCACCATACCAAAGATCATCAGCGCTGATAAGGAAAAGAGATTCATCAGGTAATGAATCAGCTGCTACATTTTCCATTGCAGAATGGGGAAAGTCACATATCAACTCAGAAAAAACTAAGGATTTCTTAGACTTGGCGCATTCAAATTCCAAGTCAAACTCCTGGAGTATCACAATCCATTTGGAGTATTTGCCCACTAGCAATTGACGTGTAAGAATGTGATGCATAGGGTTGTAATGAGAAATCACTGTAGTCTTGCGCAAGAGGATATAGTGTCGGAAGCATTGGACGGCTTGAACGGCAGCCAAGGCCAGTTTTTCGACATGTAAATACTTGATTTCAGTAGGTGTTAGACTTCGACTCAAGTAGTAGATAACATGTTCATCATTAGCATCATCCTCTTGGACGAGAACCATACCAATGGTGTAATCTGAGGCAGGAAGGTAGAGGAAATAATCACGACTGTAATGGGGGGGAAAGAGAAGCGGAGCATGTGCTAGGGACAATTTCAAAGCTTCAAAAGCATTGTTGGCAATGGTATCCCAGACTAACTCTGAACCCTTTTTGAGGAGCCGTGTAAATCCACGAGTGATCTTGGCATAATTTGGGATAAAACGATGAAGAAAGTTTGCTTTACCCTACAAACTTTGTAACTAGCGAAGAGTAGAAGGAGGAGGGAGATTAAGGATTGCCTCAACCTTTAAAGGATCCACCTGGATCCATTGACGTGAAACGATAAAACCTAGAAGTCAGTCGGATTCCATGCAGAAAATGCACTTATGAGGATTCAAATGTATACGGTAGAACCGACAGCAGACAAAAATGGCTCAGAGGTGTTTTGGGTGATCGACTCAGCACATTGAGTGAGCGGGTAAATTGCCCAAATATGGTTGAACGATGTGCTTGATATCATGGAAAGCATAAGACATAGCATGTTGAAAAGTTGCACCAGCGTTCTTGAGACCAAAAGGAAGTTTTCGATAGGCAAAAGTACCCCAAGGACAAATAAAAGCAGTCTTATGTTGATCCTTGGGAACAATGTTAATTTGATTATACCTGGAGAAACCATCCATGAGAGAGAATATTTCACTTCCGGCGCAATCATCGACAATCTGATCGACGAAGGGGGTAGAAAAGTTGTCTTTGGGACAAGATTTATTGATATCCCTATAATCAATGCATACACGAATGGTGCCTTGTTTCTTGTCAATCAGGACAAGATTGGAAACCCAGTCTGTGAGAGCCACCGGATAAATAAAGCCGACTTTCATAAGTTTCTCGACTTCGAGCTTGATAGTAGCCACTTTATGTGGGTGCACTGGACGAAGGCGTTTCCGGATGGGTTTAACGTCGGGGTATGTCTTTATCTCATGTATCATAATCTCAAGGTCGATACCTGACATTTCTTCATAGCTCCATGCGAAGATGTCACGAAACGCTTTGAAAAGGGACGTATAGGTTACGACTTCGTCAGAAGAACACGAAGCTCTGATATGGACATTTTTGACAATCCCAGGTTTAACGGATATGTCAAGGGGAATAGTGGGTGAAATATTGCTTAAGTTCCCTTCAAAAAACACATCGTGTGCGGACTCGGGAACGGTGGAAATGACAACAACGGTCGACAAGGTTGAGATCTATTTATAGTTCTCAATGGTATGTTGCTCCAGAAATAGGATGGAACGATGATGCCCATCGTCCCAAGGGGTGTCCTCCATGATAGACATGATCATCTCATCTTTGGGAAAAATGGCATGGAAAGGATCGGGAGACAACTCACCAAGAGAGGGGGTAGAAGGCGTCTCCAATTGAATGTCCTGATAGGCAGATTCAACTGGACTTAACGACATTTCATCGTCGAAACGTAGATGATCTCCAGGGTCAGGTACTATCCAGGGGTCGTGAGACGCAGGGAGTTCGTGAGGCAAGGTGGAGATCATGTTGATGGAAGCAACAGACGAGCGTGGAACATCGGGTGGTTGAATGGGGAAAGTACCCATTAACAAAGAGTCTTTTAGAAGGCCTACACCGATGTTGTCATAACCGGGTGGGGTTTTAGCGATGAATGGTACATTGCCAGTACGGGTATCTGAATTAAAGAAGGCTAGTTGGTTGACGGTAACGACCTTACCTTGATGTGGGAAATGTACCACACGAAAAAGGGTCGACACAACTGCATGCATGGAATCGATCCAGCTGCGGCCAAGCAGAAGATTGTAATCGAGGAGAGCGTCAAAGACTTCCACTTTGACTTGGACCATTTTTCCTTCTAACGTGATTCGCAACGAAGGAAGGACACCATAGGGCTTAAAACCGGAGCCATTGAAGGCTTTAAGAGTGTTATGGGATTCATTCAAAGAAGGAGAGCCAATGGCTTTCCAACAAGCAAGAGACATGACACACGTCGAGGCACCCTCATCGATAATGGTTTGGAAAATGTTTTTGTCAGAGACAATCACTTGGATCTGGAATGCGAGTTGAGGAGGCAACCTTGGAATGTGATCTTCCAAGTCAAAAATTATTAAATTCGTATCCGTCGGATCGATTCCACTAATAGCTTTCAACAGTGCCTTCCGTTGTGCAGGACAAATCTAAAGGACTTCAAGGGCTAACATCGCAGAAGGTGCTTGGGCAAGATCTTCAACAATGTTGTAGTTCTGGGTAGCACGAGCATGAGGATTGAAAGACGATTTCTGAATGACACCCTTTGGGGGGGGTCGCAGAACTATGTCGAGGCTCGATCGTTCGAGATGAAGAGGACCGTTGGTAGGTCGAGTCGCAAGAGAGGGTTGGACTGAGGAAGGCGGTAGATCATCAACCTTCTCTTTAGAGGGAGAATAATCTTTGGTTCGAGTAGTGAGTGCAACGTCGCTCTACTTTGAATCGCCAGTACACATCAAAACATAGGATGTAGTAGAAGATGAGGGTTGGTCATGAATGACCAACTGAGCCTGTTTTTGAGATATGAAGGGTTGGGACAAAACGATCGATGCAGTTGGTTTTGGATTTCCTTGAAGGAACTTAGTGACCTCGGCTCGTCGTGGACAATACTTCATGTAGTGATCATTACCACAGATAAGACAAGGGTATCTATGTTTGCGCTTATCCCAATCTTCAACAGGTGTAGTTTTGGTTTGCTCCGCTTGAGAAGTATTTTTGTCCTCCTTATTCTTACCTCTCCCCTTTTTAGATTTGTTTTTACCAGCTGGGGTAGATTGGACTGCATTTACCTCAGAAGTCTTTCCAGTGGGAGGGGCAGGAGATGGAGCATTTTGAACATTAGAAGAAGCAGGTTTGGGGTTTGTGCTTGAGGCGGAATGTGGTTGGGCCTGGAAAGTGCCAATCACATCGTTAGCTGCATGCGAGGCAGCTGGAGTAGTTGAAGTTGTGGAAGTGGAAGGACGAGGTAAATCAGGTAGTAAATCGTAAAGGGTACTTGTTTGCGAGTAAACGAGGTCAAGATATTGAGCACGACTTATAGCCTGCTCTTATATGACCACTCCACCCATGGAAATCTCACGACCGATGTCGTTCGCAAACGATTTGGTGAACCATTCTGCCAACAATTGATCAGGGAGTTCGAGTTTAATAAGACATCGTCGCCGTCGCCACTCATGAATGTGATCGGATATATGAGTGGACTTGTTCTGTTTGAAATAAGTCAAAATATCGGTCCCCATCTCATAATGAATCAGTAACTGGTAGTGTGTGAGGAAATCCATAGCTAGGGTGTTAAAGTCAGAGAAGAGACCTCGTGGAAATTCGATATACCACTTCGTAGCAAAACCTGTGAGGGTTCGTTGAAAAAGACGTAAACTAATAGAGTCATCCATCAACAAGTTGGATGAGCACCATAGGTGAAAAGTCATAACGTGATTGTTTGGGTCCTCTCCTGCTTTTCCATCGAATTTAGGAATGTCTGATGGTAGCTTGGCTGGTATAGCAGGCCATTGGGGAGAGTGACGGATGGGATCATTTAAAATCCTTGAAAAATTCAGAAGATCCAAAGTGGCTATGAAAGGTAACTGTCGATTCACCTGCGGGTACTGGTGAATTTGGGGAGGAAGCCCCATCAGCAAACCAGTAGGACCATAAGAAGTCTGCATATAATTTGAAGACCCAGGCAGATTCGGTGGTGGTTGGAGAGGATAGTAGCTCATAGGATTATACCCTGGAACAGGGACTTGAGTTTGAGCATTTTCCCCCCAAATGGGATTGAACGAACCTGGATATGGTTGGCCCATACTAGGGGGTATTACGGACACAGCTGGAAACTGCTGTCCCCCAATCGATTAAGGAGGATGTTGTATCAACTGATTCCAATACTGGGCCAAGGAGGGAGGTATGCTTTTCCCATAAGGTGGGGTCGGTCCTCTCATCGAAGGTGGTGTTCCAATTGGGGGCAATTTTCCAATTGGGGGTTGTGTTCCAATTGGGATTTGTGTTCCAAAAGGAATTTGCCCGCTGAGAGGGGGTTGAGTCATACCACCTTGGTGAAACTATCCACCAACCAGAATCTAGTAATTTGGAGTGAATGATGAAATAGTGCCACTAGGATTAAGACTATCAGTGGAGGATGAGAAAGGGCCTCCAAAAGTAAATTAAGGGAGTGTCAGAATAAAACTGGGAAGAGAGTGCCCAGAAGAAGAAGGACCACCAGGAGAGTTGGATGGGGCTTGTGTAGGAGTGGGAATGGAAACATTCAACTCACGGTATCCAGGTGGTAGTGTCGGAGTGACGTTGGGAATTCGCGGTGTGTTGATGGGAGAAAGACTAACCACAGTAAACCCGATTGGAACACTCGTAGTATCTATGAGATGGGCCATTTCGGCAGGGACGGTAAAGTGATAGGCGGTAGTAAATGGTACTATCTCTGGACTAGATATTTTAGAAATCACAAGTGGGTTGATCTTAGAAATCACATGTGAGCCTAGACCAAAAAGATCTCGTCGAAAAACACGTGTAGACCAAAAAATATCTTGGCCTTCTATGCCTGGAAAGGGTCCAACTGGTGATCCAGAAGAAGTAACAACTAAGTCTCTAGAAGAATTCAGTCGCATAAACAGTCGTTCAGAATCACGGTGATGTCGAAAATGTTCTAGAGAGTCAGTTCGTTCCACTTATGGCGTGGTGATGACTATGACTTCACTTTTCCGAGGAGAGCCCTCAGGTGTACTTGTAGGTAAGGGTTGAGAACCTTTCAGATGCTCTGGAGATAAACCCTACATTCTACATGAACGACGTGGAGGAGCTATGGTAAACGAGTGACAAACTTCATGAAGAAAACCGTATGGTCAACTTTGGTAAACAAACAACACGTGCTAGTAAACAAAATCTAGGAAGCAACACCAAGCAACAAGACCTTCTAATTTCGAAGCCACGAGTTGGTGATGAAATCCAACGTTGCAACAACAAGATGAGAAGGGGCTAGGCTAGGGTGGAAAAGTTACATTGATGACCTGCTTAATGGACTTACACCCTGGTGCAAGCTCCCACACATAATCGTGGGTATAACCTCCAAGGAGCCCGAGTGGGCTTGATCAACGTCAATTCTAGGTACCGTGAAGACTTTCCCCTTCACAGTCACCTCGTGTAATAACCTAGAAAGATAGGCCACTAAGGTTACCACCAACAACAATAAAGCCTGGGGGGACAGTCGACAGCCCGATCCACATGCAAGGGCAGGGTATCTAGCCCGAAATCAACTCAAAAGGATTCCACTCATCATTGTGGGCATACCTCTGAGTGATCCCCATAATACGTGCAATCTCTACACTAATATCAACAAAGTAGGGTGAGTAACTCTGTCAATATCAATGCGACCTCGTGTTTGACCCTTGTGTGAGAAGGGCTTCCCAGGACAAGATGTTGCAAATGGAATTTAACACTCCTTAACACAAGATAATATTGTGTGTTTTGTTCTTTGAAGAGTGTATCTCTCTTCCTACTCCAAAGCGCTAGCCTAGCTAAATGTTGGTGTAATAGAGCCCTAGAAAAGAGTTACTAGGTAAATTTTACAATTGCACAGTGTTATTAAGAGCTGTTGTTTACTCAAAGGAAATGGAGATGAAAATGATGTTGTATAAGACTCTGACCCAACGATGCATGGATGAGAATGAAATATATCAATTTTCGTTCAATGAATCCTATGTATTGGAGGGAAAGAGAATTTTTCCGGATCAAATGTTGAACTACAAGACACAGTTTCCTTTAAAATGCAAATGCAACAAATCACGCATCAATAACAATTATCTATTGTTTCTTTTTCAATAATTTCAACAATTGATTTTTAATACTTTCGAAGGCAAAAATGTTTTTTGAAAGAAAAACTTTGTTCACTTTTCAAAAAGGACCCACACCATGATAGTGAGAGTACAGAAAATAAAAAACCAATGAACAAGCAATGATAAAAACCCAATCCACTATTTCAATGAAAACAAAAATAAGAAGCAAACCAATCTAGTCTTTTCAGTTGCATAAGAAAAATGATCTTTCAAAGAATAAGCAAATGATAAATACAAAGAAGCTCAACTTTCAACCGATCATCGGTCCTTAACCAAACAAGCACACTCAGATTCTAAAATCATAGAGTGTAGCTTTGCCAAGAAAAGTCAAGAACAATGTGACAGGAAGAGCCTTTGAAATCCTAAGACTGTTCGTGCACAAAACGAAGACAATAACGACATCAATCAATGGTCCAAGAAACTCTTTTTAGGCATCTAAACTGATCTGGGCAATTCAAGATGCAAAAGCTCAAATCCAAAACTTTGAAAAAATGGGTTCGTAGGCTGAGAGTGTTACACAATGAGAGAATGAGTGATTCTCACAGGTGGCCCTTGAGCAGAGTGTGAGAACCTCACACTGAACCTAAAGGCAAGGTTCAAACTCAGTATGTTCTCGCAGGCTTCAGTGGAGTGCAGTGCGAGAATGTCTGAAACTAGTCAAATTTTTGGAAAAAGACACAAAATTTAAAGAGGCCTCTGGACCCAGAGGGTCTATCAGGATATCCTGAAGACTTAGAGATTGATATGAATGGAGAAAGGTAAGGAAAATCAAATGGCCAAGGAAAAATACCAAAAAACACAAGAAAAATCCGTCACTGTCCCCAGTGGAGTCGCCAATTTTGTTATCGAACTAATTGATAGGTGCAGACACTAATAGATCTCCCTAGATCCACCTGGATCTAGAACAAAATAGGACAGGACATGACTCTTTCCCTAAGTTTTGACCATTGAATTAGCTAGTAGGAAGGAATAAGTAACATACCTTTATATCACTTCCTAGGGTCTCTGTTGCTCTCGCTTCGCTCCGGTGCTCTCGTGAGGTCAAGACCAAGACAACACAATCCAACCAAAGTGAAGATAGCACAATATATTCAACTGTCAACTTATGTGTATGATCAAGGAATTACACAATAAAGTGAGAATATCTTTATGGGAAAGGGACATGCCACTGTATCATATTAATTGAAAGTAGAACATTACAACCTGATCGCCTTGATGTCGCAAGCTCCCTTTCAGTGGCTCTTGGCTCCAACACACACACTTGCTCAATCCTTGTATGAAGAAGATCGAATCCTCTTGATAGACTTGCTAGAGTCTCCAAGCTCCTATTCAAGCTAAGTCCTTCACACAATTCTTTCACCAATTCTCCAATGAATCTTACTTAACCTTTTCCATGAGAATTCCATCAATATATAGGAGAGAATGAGATGGTTACTTAGATAAGAATGATCCCACAATATCAGAGAATCCAGTACAAGGATAACCATTCGAATGCCAACCCATTCTTCTAAAAGATTCCCTTCTAGAACCATCAAGAATTCACCTTTTTCCATGCTTTTGAGAAGGTTCGCACCCTAGCTATGTTACACAGTGCGAGAAGTTCACACCCCAGCTTAAGGCAGCCTACGAGAATGGGTCATTCTCGCACCCTGGGATACTAGCAACCTACGAACTCTCTTCAAAAATGAGTTTTTTGGGAAGAGATGAATATAACTTTTCTCAGAAGAAAGTTCTTATGAGGAGCCTAAGTACACGATCATCAATACGCCATCATGATGACCAAAATCATGGGTAACAGTTAGCTAGCTCTTCATGTTGGCCAGCAGTGAGGTGCACCAGTTGTAAACCATGGTTCATAAGCACTCCACCAAGTATAACATAAGTGGCCTTGATTCCTGATGCAACGAGGCTGACACTGTGATCTGTGTCAACACTAAGATAATGATATTGAGACTCAAGTTGTTGATCACTTTGATCAAGAGTTGGCTCCCTACCTTCTCAGTCCCTGCAACACAGTGAGTAGCTATGTAGTCCTCTATATTCATGCCACTCCCAGCTCCTTGAGCTTTTAGGTTCACCACCTCAACCAGACGTGATAATCCTTTCAAAAATTATTTGTCCTCGACTTCAATCCTCAATGGTTTTCCATTGAGGTTGAAGGCCTCTGTATCTAGATCATAGTAGTTCACCAGCATATGGAGAATTCTCACTTGATCCCTCATGCCTTTGAGAGACCAAAATTTATATAGCCCACATATTCTTAATTCCATTTGGGCCCCTCCATCTCTTTCTATTGTAGCATCAACCTCTTCATGCTCTCTTTCTCTCCACTCTAGCACCATCCTAGAAGTTTAAAATCAATTTTGAGTCAATACCATTTAAAAAATTCAACTCATGGACTTGTACACGAGCTACATTTTACACAGTCATGCATAGGGCTGCATATACATGGTCTTCTTTGATAACAGTCGCATATAGGGATGTGTATACACGACCCGATGATCTACAACCCGCGTGTACCCTAGTTTCTAATTTACGCCTTAAAATACTCAAGAATTAATGCCTAAATTAAAATTTTAAACCAATAGAAATGAAGAGAAGGGCAAGAAGACTTACTTGGTATAGACGGTTCTCAATTTTGTCACCCGTAGCTCCCACAAACAATAGTTGAAGATCAGGGGCAATTTGGTCCAAAATGCACTATTTACAAATGGTATGGTAAATTGGTTAGTTTTACTATTTATAAAAACAAATTTACCCACTTTGCATAGTTTTGCTTAATTTTTTACCTAAATGGACTAATAGCACAGTGGAAGGAGTTTTTTTGTCCATAGATTCTTGTGGTTCTAGTGTTTTGCCACCCATTTGTGACTTTTGCAGGTATATTTATTTGACCAACATATAAAATAGGTCATCCATCCATTCTTTCATCTTTCATTATCCTATGACTGTGATCCATATGCATTAGGTATGAACCCATTTATTAGCGACACATAACCTCCTTATTTCTAATAGAAGTGTCATGATTGAATGGTAGAGACTTACCAAACATGGGTGCCTTAGTTAGAACCTTTGTGCCACTTGGTGCCCATGCAGATATTTTTTCGTAGGACCGGGAGTCCCTTATAACTTATATGAATTTGCATTCAAACCTCATTTCTTACTCATAATCATGCTAACCTATACCTATGGTACCCCCACGAGTCTTGTTTAAGCTCTTTTTCGACTCTCTCAAAAAGCAAAAAGGTTACCCAATGAACTTGTCCCTTTCACACTCATAAATTGGATTTGAAAGGACATCTATTTGGTGTAAGTTTAACCCTTTTTTCAAGCCAAGTAGACTACTTTCAAAAAAGGAATACTCTAGTCACTAGTGGCTAGAATATTTCTCCTGGGTATTTTTTTACACTTTTTTGGGCCTAGGGGACTAAATTTATGAAAAATGGCATTGTTTGGAGTTAAGTTGTAATTGCATCTCATTCTCTTGCTTGCAGTATTGATCCTATTGTCGTTTCTCGCTTCCACATTCTAATCCTATCTCCTCAACAGTTTACATCATCATCCAAGAAGAGCCTTGTTTATATCCTTTGCAACTTGACACCGTACACCCCAAGACGAAACATTCCCCCAAGTGTCCATATCCTACATGCACCTCCTTGCATTGAGCATAGGTACTGTTAGTCCCTAAAGTTGCACTCGACTGGTAAGGGCAAGCTAGGGCATCATTGATTTTATTGCAAAGTATTTTTGAGGGTTTTATGATTTGGTTTTGGTATAATGGTTGAAAACTGGGTCAAGCTTACAACATGGCATGAAAATCAAGATTAAAACATTGCATATCCCATTGGTTGAATAATAGGTAGATACATAGATGGAGTAAACCAATTCAAGAAAAAGAAAGTGAAATCTTCAATTTGTCAATTTCACAAAGTTTAGTTTCAATATATTATAAAGAAACAGGGGTATCATCTTGAAATCATTACTTGAAAATTATCTCTACAGCAAAATATTCACTGTATACATTAACATTCAAGAACCAAAATCATTGCAATTTGAATAATAAATTCAAGCATGAAAAATGAAATAACAGAGTAGAAAAGAGAACGTCTAACCATCCATATGCCTTTTCTATTAAGTGTCAATTGAACATACATGCCTTTACAATAATCTCCACAAAAATTCTCTATAGATCTCCAAATTTTCGACCCCCCTAAGGTATGTCTTCTATCTATTTAAAATAGCTATGAAACTACCAGATCCTATTATCTAGGATAGCTTTAAATGACTAGAATTAAAGAGTATCCAGATCCTAAATTATGTCACTCAAAAATGAGCTACTATTTCCAAAATAGTCCATAGCTCAACAACTTGATATAACAAACATTGCCAGCAATACTCTACAAAATAGAGATTTTGTTTGACTCTGTAAAGCAGATCGAAATCTTAGCATTTCCTTGATCAAAACGAGTATTATTTGCCATATCTCTTGGAGCACCTTTAAACAAAATTGTAACCAATCTTCATGTTACCTTTAAGATAAAATTGCAGCAGAGGCTTTGGAATTTTTCTGCTTGAGCTTTGTGGTTAACACAACATTGTGCCAGTAAAGTCTGAAATTGATTTCCCTGAGTTCCTTAAGCAATGCCCTTTGCTTCTTCTTCTTCTTTTTAAGACTTTGAATTCTTTCCTGCTGGCGAGCATTCCACCGTTCTATCTGCATCTTTTCCTTCTTTAACTGTTTTATGGTTTTCTGAAATTATTTAATCTTTTCCTTATCAGTTCTTATCTCAACCCTGAATACTGAACAATCTTCAGAGGGTGCAGTTTCATTCAGATTTAAAGTAACACTGGGTTCTTTGGTTTTAACCTGATATTTTGAAATCAATTCTAAGCTATGTTCTTCTTCAGAACTTGATGAATCGATAGCTCCAGGTACATCTGGTAAGTAATCTGAATCTTCCATGTAATCCTGTGTTTCTTCATGGAATTCACTGATGCCTTTAGCCATCTCTTTAGCCTTAGCTAATCTAGTTGAAGCTCTCATTACAGGGCCTATAGGTGGTGTAAGTTTTCCCTTTCCTTTGCTGACAGATTTCTTGGGAAAAGGAGTCTTCTTTGCTTTTTTTCTAGTGCTTGTTTCAACCTTCTAAGAATCATCATTTATGATTATGGTGTTTTCTTATTTAATGGAAGGATTGAACATTGCTTTTTAGTTCAGCCTATACTTATTAGTATCCCTGGTTGAATTTCTCCAAGGTTTTTGTGATACACACGCACCCTTTTTCCTTTTTCCTTTGACTGCAACATTCTTTTTGCTGGTGGATGGGAATTCAGACTTGACTGCAGTTTGAGCAATGAGATCATTATCTGACTCTGTCTCTTCTTTGATATTTTCCTCAAGAAGCACCTCATGTTCGGGCTCCCATCTAGGTCTTTTACTCCTGCTCTTTTTAGTTACCTTGATATCAGAAGATTCATCTTTTACAGGGTTTTCATCAGCAACATCTCGATTCTATTTAATAGTTTTCCTCCCTCTGCCCTTTTTTGACTTATTGGATAGATCAATAGGTTTTAAGGATTCCGTGAGCCAATTCTAGGGTTTTTGTAGTTCATTCAGGGAAGACATGACTAGGGTTTTAATCAGGACTTGATGGAACAAACTGCCCTTGGCATTAGTGGAAATTGATTGTACCTTCTTGGACATTTTTGTCAAACTTTTAAGCAAGAAATAAGGAAGGTTTAAAGGGTAGTCACTGTTTAGATGCATCAATATTCTGATATGGTAGATGTATATCAAAGAAAACCTCCCTTCGCAGGTGATGTATCTGTGAATCACCACCAGGGCAGTGTGCCATTCAGGTCGGACCCACCTGCAAGGAATTCCCCTTCTCCAATCCGGATTCTTCTTATCTGGAAGGAGGAATTGATTCACAAACTCAATGACCACGTGTTCCTTCTTCCACCATCTTTCCCCTCCAACCATGAGCCTACAAGCCTTGGCTATAGTCTGCTCTGTCACCAGCATCAACATCTTACCGATTTCAACCTCATGACCATCAAAATTCAAAGAAAATTCCATGGAAACATGTTCGTCATATCCTTGAAATGTAATGAGGAACTCAAACCACCCAGCATCTCTGAATCTTTGAGACATTTGAGGGTAGGCTTCAAGGAGTTTGGCACCTTCTGGTTCGATTCTGGCCACTTGTCCGCTCTGCTTTGGCGCCATTTAAACTCAAATCTGCAACTAACCCCCTCGGGTTCCAAATTCCCTTCCTGCAATTGTTGATATATGCCTGATGCTTTGAATGGATACCCATATTTCTTCCTGCAGGGTTGAACTTAAAACAACTCGAACTAATCACATAATAATCATTAAATAATAGGGGATTTTGAAATGAACCCTGTGCGTGTGTATAGTGATTATGTTCTGAACATGTTGGATTTATATATGATTACCAAATTCTCATGGGAACACACAAACTCTTAGCTCATGATCTCATTATCATAACTAAATTGGGATAGCAGGCGCACGTTATGGCATGATTATTTGGTGCTACGGGAATAGGCTTATTCCCGTAGCGCATTTGAAAACTTAAAATTTGAAAATTCCAATGGCATAAAGGAGACACTTCTAGTTTAAACAATGTTTTTCATAATCAAAACTCAAATAAATCATCAAAAATTTTAATGCAAACCATGAAATATCAAAAATCTAAAAAATGAAAACAGCTGAAAACGAAAAATGAGGGATGGGTAAGGAGGGTTTAGGACAAGGGTTTCTTACTTAAACCAAGACAAAAGAAGAGACTAACAGGTATGTTCCACTATTGGAACTAGTTGCTTACTCACGACACTCATTTCCTCCTTTGTATCATAACATTCATTTGACTATGAAAAAACAAAAAAATACGGGCGAGAAAAGAATATTATCTCATGTTGGTAGCAGTTGTGTCGCCTTTGAACAGAGCACAAACTTTTGAGTCCACTTGTCATCAAAATTTTGGGTTTAGCATTACCTTAGGTACTTGAGCTTGTTATTTAGAGTTTACTCCCCCGACTAGTTACTCTTCCAGTCCCTATGGAGAGTTTTAATGGTGCCTCCTATATCACAAAGTTTCATCATCACGTCTATGCTTCCATATTCATCCATATGTCTCATGCTCTTCTTCAAAGGACGTCTATCAACCTGTGTCGGTCATTTATCAGAACTATTGACTTTGCATGTCGGCCATACCCTCAGTGTGTCTCAAAGTTACATGAATTTGTAGTCCTACCATGTATTGATCCAGGTGGATATTGGTAGCCACCCACCTCTTCCAACTATCTCAAAACAATTTTCTGATAATTTTGGCAATTTACTATTTTTAGCAATTTTTAACTTCCGAGGCCATTTTGAGGGCCTAAATGAAGATTTTTCGGGATTGATATTATCAATAATAGCGAAAGGCTCTGATTGAGCCCCCAAAATGAATTTCCTCGACGATACCTTTCCAACGAGCTACTGTTCTCCCCAAACGAAGATCGTATGCCAAAGTTATGCCCCTTAGAAGTTGATACACCAAACTACCCAAAATGGGGTCCACAAAACTGTTGGCTTTTCATCTTCCGTAGCTAGGGTTTTGGATTTTATTTATGATAAAAATTCCTTTAGAGCTCATTGTAAAATCATATTCTTGTGAATGGGAGTAGAGGACACATCTCTTCTCAGAGATAAGCTACCACCATTCTACTGAGTCGTTCACTCTATATTTTTACAGTCTTTGTACATTTTTGCTAATTAATAGAAAATTGGGTATTACTGTATCTCTATGTTTATGGTTGCGTCTCTGATATATTTCTGTTATATCCAAGATATCTTTGTACATTTCTTTATTATATCTCCTCTCTCATTTCATGCCGAAAATAATCCAGATCATGCACCCTTGTCCTACTTTCCTTATGGGTAGGTAACCTTGAACCCAACAGTCGATATCTCCTCATCGGTCACTGACTGGGGGGTTTCCCTTGTTTTCGACGAAAATAAGTCTATTCACACATTGGGATTCGTGCAGTGTCTTGGATTCCATTAGCCTTATTGGTGGTTTCCTCTACTTTGTCAGCAATTTTCATTATTTGTTTCTATTCATAGGGTCTTTTTCGTGCACTACTTGCATCTGGTGCATGTGAAAGACACACATGGTCATTGGTTCGTGAACATGTTCTTTTTCAGAGTTCCTACAAATCATCAAGCTATTAGTTTTTACCTCATTCTGACTGATGAGGGATGCCTTAATGTTCTTCTTTCAGCGGGTCTCCTTCCATCGAATTCAAATCATCTATTATGGAAACAAGCCCTAGATTCCTATGAGTGCCTATAGGATTGCATTCATCAATGGAAGGTTCTCTTGCCATCGACAGTTGGGAATACATCAATGTCTCCTGATCGATGGATTCTTCAAGTGTTCAACCTCAACTACTTTATTCAAGGTTGTAAGAATGTACTCGGTGCCTTGATACCTAATTTCATTATCGGTAGGTTGTCTTATGTTTATTAACGGTATACCTTAATGATCTGTAATCGAACGAAGTCTCACTGTGTTCGACCTCAACTCCTTTATTCACATGATGTAGACTTCCACCTTTGACGGATCGTGTAGAATACTTGAAGATGTCAGTTCATAGTCACAAATTTCCTGAGATGTTGTTATCATTCATTGGACCAGTACCTATATGACTTTACTGATCATGGGAGATCAGATTGTACTCCATTGTATAAATATATCTTCAGATTGATTTTGACACTGATTTTTCACTGGGCCTTGTTCGTGACTATGACAGCCTATGGCATGTATATACCTTTGTATTTCCTATTCATGGCCATGCACAACTATTTGGTATATTTCCACATGGATCTGCAGTGTAATTAAAATTGGCAGCCATGTGTACAAAGTCATTATGGATTGTAATATTCTTATGAGCAACTAGTTTGTCTAGGTGGGTCTCCATTACTCCACTTTTGGGAGTTATAATGTATTTCAGCCATTGCAGATACCCTTTGACCTCACACATTAGGGGGCATCTATTATAGAAAGGTTTTCCTCACCCCATGCAATTTTCTCAGAAGGCCTTTTCCATTTCCCTATGCATACTTGAAGTCCCTTTTTTCCATTCCTAGAGATAAAAATTGTATTTTTCCACATATATGCACCCTAATAGCTATACAACATGCGTATATGCAAGTTGCACCATTAAAACCCACATACATCGAGTTTTGTGCCCAAAATTAAAAAATGGGGTTCAGTTTCCATGTAACGTCACGAGATCCATGATCCTTGAACTTCCATATGTTGGAAACATTCTGAATCAGCCCTTCAATTCCATTTTAAGGCTATAAATGAGTCATATTCAAGCTATGGAAAAGAGGAGGAGAATTCAAATTTGAGAGCAAAGTTACTTTGGAAAAATCATTCACTTCATATTGAGTCTGCATCCCTTTGTCCTTTTAAGTCTAAACACATTGTTCAGCCCCAAAGCTCTTCCCTATTTGATGGAGAACCCCATTGTCTCTCTTATATGAGTTTACCTTTGGTGGAGGATTGAAGTGGTGGAGGCCCAGCTGGAAGGGACTTAGTTTCTTGGTTCCGAGACGTGCCGACACAAAAGTTTGTCATTCATACACTTCTGTTGTTCATATTTTAATAGAAATACTCTTTTCTCATCCAATTAATGTCTTGCAAATATTTGAATTGTTATTCCATGGACGCATTTGTTATGAATATTGATGTATTATGCTATTATATGTGCTAACTTTATATATTATCACCATATGCTTGCGTATATTGGTTATTGAGGACAAGTTGCAGGTGTATATCTTTGAGCCTAGTGCTCAATGGTGGACTTCATCGAACATATGGACGAGGTAGGATATTTATATTGTCTCGTTAGCATGTTTTTTTATATAACATACTTGATATTATAAATGATTTCTGCAACAATTTCCGTATGTTGTGGTTTACCCCATGCCATAGAGTGATTTTCCTCGTAACAATTATCATGCACTTTATGGTGATTACATATTCCCAAGTAGGTTCTAGATGTTATCTCGAGTTCCTAGGGATAACTAAGGAGATGATGTCTCAAGGCCCTCAAGTTGCATACATGGAGTATCGAGAGACATCTTGACCAACAGTGTCCACTTGCACAGACAGAGACCCACCTCGCCATAATAGTTCCAGGTTTGTCATTGGGATATCCACCACATCAAATTTCTTCAGAAATACATTCGGTCTTTCTCCATGAGGTACAATCCAGGTATTATGGTGAGTTTCATTTCAATATTTAAGGCATTTTTGTTTTTTTCATTTTAAAATGCTTTTGATTATGTAACTTTTGTTTACACCCTCCTAGGTTTTTCTCTAGGTAGTTTTGCTTTCCTTGCGGAGTAAAAGGGATTACACCCCCAAGGAATTAGTATTTAAAATGAATTATGAACCAATGAAAGGGATACGTAGAATTATGAGATATTAAATTTTTTTAAGTTGGAATCTTTTCTGCATGCTAAAACACTACAAGGAAAAGACCCTCTAGCGAAGGTTTTTGCGGAAGCCCCTATAAAATACCCCAAAAATCCATTTATATAGGAGGAAACTAGTGAAGGCGAGTTGGAGGAGGTTTTAGTGGATGTTTTTTTATGGTGATTTTATAATTACATATCTCACCGATGCATTTTCTAGTATGGATGCACCGGTGCTCTAAAAAATGGCGCACCATGATAGGGTTATTTAAAAAACAAATATATTCCGGTGTGCTACTTAAATACTAACGCATCGGTACGCACTGTTTCTCTACAAAATGGTGCATCATGGTAGGTTTATTTTAAAAAAAAATGTACTCCAGTGTGCTACTTAAATGTTGATGCATTGGTGCGTCTAATAATTGAGCGCACAGTAACAAGGGTTAAACAAAAAAAAATACCGGTTGTAAAAATTATTTTTACCCTTTTCAATGTTGTGGAGCTCTCAAGCACTATTGCAACTTTTTTATCTCTGAAGTGTCTTATTTTTGGTGCTTCCATTCCTTACCTTCCTTACATCCATTTCTCAGTGCGTGGCTTTCAAATTTTTCCAAAAGGTGGGAAAATTAGGTTTTTTGGACTACATGGCAACCATGCATCCTCGATGAGGAAATGTCCAGGTAATGTATTTATTTATTTATATCTTAAAATTTTAGAGGATTAAAATTCAAAATTCAGTTAAATTTCCACTATTATATATATATATATATATATATATATATATATATATATATATATATATATATATATATATATATATATATTTGCACGATGCATTCTAGTCGTTCGTATCCCACCGTGGACACTACACCTTGAAAGTTTACAGGGTGCACCAAAGCACCATGCCTAATTTTTTTTGGTGGTGCATTTATAAACTCTAAAGGATGAGTGCATTGGGTCACATTTAACGCATCAGTGCATAATTTTACTGATGCACTGCCAAAAATAATATAGCTTATTTTTTGCAGTGCGTTGAAATAACGTTAACGCACCCTCACGTTACATTAAATGATTCACTGCATAAATTAGATGTATTATTTTATGCAGTGCACTAGTAAACTTATGTACCAGTGCATTAATGATTACACAACGCATCGCCGTAAAAAAATATATCTTTAATGCCAAAGTACTGTAATTATCAATTTTTTTAAAAATATTGGTGCGGTGCGTCGCCTTTCCTGTAACTCACTAGTGCATGTTGGGAAGGGCTATGAACCGCAGTAAAAAACAATTTAAAAATGGTTTTACAATGCTTTAGGATTTTAAGTTTTTATTATTTTAGGCGGTGCATCGGTTAACCTTAACGCGCCGGTGCGGTAAGATTTTACAACACACCACATAAAATAATATAATTTTTTTGATATGGTGCGTTATGTTACATGTGTATATGGTATACAGTGATCACAAGTTATATACACACTGTGGGCAGCATTTGACTATTTTTTGGGCCCACCAGTGATAAAATTTACTTATTTTTTGAAGAAAGTTATTTTTCCGTATTTATAAATAAATTTCTCATTTACTTATTTTATATATATATATTATGTATGAGGCGGATGTATTTTATATTTTAATCATGCATATACATTACAGGAGAGAGAAAAAACAACAATAGGAGTAGAGGGTTGACATGTACAATGTTGTACAAGATTAGGAGATGAGGGAGAGGGAGAGGGATTTGTGTAGGTTTAAACCTTGTATAATATTTACTGCAAAAAGATTTTTAGTAAAAGAACATAAAATATACAATGGAAAATACAAACATTACACATATATTTTTTCCCCGGAAACCCAAACCAGGAAAACTAGCATATTCTATATTCATTCATAGTGCTACATTGTTTACAATACAATTTACATATAAGAGCCAACGGCATCCAAAACCGTAACCCAATGACCTGGATTAGTCAAAAACCCTAATTCCTCAAATGGAAATAGAAAACCATCAACAAAAACCATGTGCTGAAAAACCTCCCAACAATGGACACAAAAATTGAGGCAACACGAAAAATGAGGCAAAAATGCGACAAGTTTCCCGAGGGATTTTTTTTTTCTCATGCAAAGAATATAACACATACCTAACATTCTCCCACTTGTTGTTTTATTTGCATATAGGGGGTTACAGGGTTACATAGTCAACAATAAAGGGAAGCAATGACCTTGGATCCTCTACACCAAGAGAACTTCTTAGTGCCCACAGATTTTGTTAATGAATCTGCAACATCATTCAAAGTGTCCACCTTCATCAACAACACTTTCTTTTCTTCAACCATGTCTCTCATAATGTGATATTGAATATCAATATGCTTTGTCTTTGAATGATAAGTCGGGTTCTTCACCAGAAAAAGTGCACTCTGATTGTCATAATCTATCCTCACAACTTGTTGTACCAACCTAATACATGAACACAATATTTGTAACCATACTGCTTCCTTAATTGCATGAGTGGTTGCCATGTATTCAACTTCTCTAGTTGAAAGTGCCACTACAACCTGTCTTTTTCTCATCCAACTTATTGCTCCTCCAAACAGGTTAAACACATACCCACTTGTAGTTCTCCTACGATCCAGATATCCATCCCAGTCTGCATGCACAAATCCATGTATATACAACACTTTGTCCAATCCCGTTCTTCCTTGGTAGCATAATCCATAGCTAGCAGTGCCACACAAATACCTGAAAACCTGTTTTATTGTTGTCCAATGCTCCTTCTCTGGTTTTGACATATACTTGCTCAAAACTCCCATTGCATGTGCAATGCCTAGTCTAGTACATACCATTTTATACATCAAACTATCAACTGCACTCACATATGGAACATGAGACATGTACTCCTCCTCTTCCTGTGTCTTGGGACACTGATCCACAAATAAATTTACACCTATAGGATTAGGGACCTTTACCAGTTTACATTCCTTCATATTAAACCTCTACAATATTGTCTCAACATATTTTCTCTCATTTAACCATAGTTTCCTCTTTTTCCAATCTCTTTTAATTTCCATGCCCAAAATGAAATTTGAAGCACCAAGATCCTTCATGTCAAATTTAAAGGACAACTGATTTTTCACATCCTATATAATCTTCTTGTTGTTTCCTATCAGCAACATGTCACCCACATACAAGACCAAATAAATCAAATGATCACCAATTGATTTGAAATACACACAATTATCCTCTTTGCTTTTTGTGAAGCCAAGTCCCAGCAGATAAGTATCAATTTTTTGATACCACATCCTTGGTGATTGTTTTAAACCATGCTGGGACTTTTTCATCTTGCTTACTATATCCTTCTTTCCCTTCACAACAAATCCTTCTGCTTGCTTCATATATATTTCTTCTTCCAGATCCCCATGTAGGAATGTTCTCTTGACATCCATCTGTTCTACTTCAAAATCAAATGCAACAACAACATATAACATAAATCTTATAGAGGTTAACTTGGCAACAGGAGAAAAAATATCAGCAAAATCAATTCCCTCAACCTGAGATTAACCCTTTTCTACTAATCGAGCTTTGTATTTCTCCACTTTTCCTTCTGCATTTATCTTCTTTTTAAATACCCATATGTTTCCAATGGGATTTCTTCCAGTCAACAACTCCACTAGATCCCAAGCCTCATTCTTATCCAAGGATGCCATTTCTCCATCCATGGCCTTTTTCCAGAGATTTCCATCCTCTAAATCCATTGTTTCCCTGACAGTTCTAGGATCATCATCAGTAATAGACAAAAAAAAAATTGAATGGAAATCAAACAGAGTATACCTTTCTGGTAGCCTTATTTCTCGAACCGATCTCCTCAATACTGGAGTATGAGGATATTCTTCTTCTGATTCTTGTTCTTCTATAGAGTATGAGTCATCATCCTTTAAATCAAACTCTATTTTCTCTGATTCTTCCTTACTTGGTAGGACTTCCAGTTGAACAACATCCTTCATTTATCTAAATAACACATTTCGTCTATACACTACCTTCTTAGTTTATGGGTTCCAAAGCTTATAACCTTTGAGACCATCTTTATAATCAATAAAGACACACTTTTCATCCTTCTTACTTAGTATACTCATGTTTTCCTTTGGAACATGAACATATGAATCATAACCAAATACCTTGAGATGTGTGAGAGAAGGTTTCTTAACAGTACATACCTCTTGTGGAGTCTTGTCATCCAACGCTGATGAGGGTGATCTGTTGACCAGGTAACATGCAGTACCCACTGCCTCTTCCCATAATTATTTCCCTAACCCGACACCACTAAGCACGCACCTTGATTTTTCCATCATCATCCTGTTCATCCTTTGTGCAAATCCATTGTGCTGAGGTGTATATGGAGTAGTAGTTTTCCTTGCTATACCACACTTCTTACAAAATTCTTCAAATTCATTCCCACAGAACTCTCCACCATTATCTGTCCTCAACACTTTAATTCTTTTCTCTGTTTGATTCTCAAAATGATCCTTAAACTCTTTAAAACTTTCAAAGACTTCAGATTTCTTCCTGAGGACACATATCCAAGTATTCCTCGAGAATTCATCTATAAATGAAACATATTACATAGATTTTCCCAATGGTGCGACCGACACAGGTCCAAAAACATCACTGTGAAATAGATGTAAAATTCCTTCTTCCCTCATTCCACAAGAGGGGAATCTTACCCGATTTTTCTTCCTGTATACACAATGTTCACAGAAATCAAAATATAGAGAGTAGTTAGACATACCTTCAACCATACCTTTACCGTGTAGTAGTCAAAGACCCTATTATCACTAGATCTCACCTTCATATTTCATTGAAGGTAAGCCCAATACCCATTAGGTTATATGTCACTATAAATGATTAAAAAGAGGTAAAATGGGCATGAACTCAAGATAATATCGTTTTAACTCAGAACACTGGACCAGCATGCATAAGAAGTTAAGGTCTTGATCAACTTTAGTTAGTAAGTTGTAGTAAGGGTGAATAGGATGAAGAATTGGTGAGGAGAATGTAGAGGTCTGCTATGGAAATCCGGTCTTCCAGCAACCTATAGAAGAAAAGCTTCAAAACCAAGAACCTCTTGGATTCAAAGCTTAAAAAAATTGAAGAACGTTATAACAGGATTGAAATCAAACATACATCCAAATACGGTTAAAACAATCCATGTGAATCCTTCAATCATGGACACTTCGCATCAGAGTCAAATAAGATGAAAAGGAAGCTGACTTTCATTAAATAAGAAGTCTCAAATCAAAATACATAACCAAAGAACCATAGCTTCATTAAAAATTCACAATACTGGAGCCTTTCTCAGCCATCGACCATAACAAAATATCAAAAATGCCTCTATATACTCAGAACAATTCGCCACTAACAATAGAGGCATGCTCGAGTCTTTGCATTCAAGGCTTTACATCTACATGCATTCTGGCAGACTATGCATGCAGTCTTATGTCAGACGCAAGCTTCTACTAGATGCAAACATGCTTCAGAAGGGACCTGCAGAGAAAAATACTTGCTGACAATCCTTTTTGGCTTTCCATTTATGTGGTGAGATGAGATTTCAACCACCTCCCTCACTTTCATTAACTGTCTACATCAGGATTAGGATGGGCCCGAGTCAACTCTGGGCCTCGAAAACGTGGTGGCCTCACCCTGCTCTTTTTCCATATGGATCTCTGTTGGATGCTTGCAGAGAATACTAGAAGGTGAACACAGAGGAGACGATGGAGAGCTGACGTGATGACTAGTGCAAATCGACATGGAACGACAAATGAACGACAACCAGGTGGAGAGATGTGGTTGGCAGTGGCCGAGATTGTGTGAGCGCTAGTATGAAGGAGCTGAGGTGTAAATACGCAGGGGTGATGTGGCAAGGGGAGAGGTCATGGAGGTAGAGGGGTGTGATTGGTCAGAGGGGAACATGACAACATAGCGGATGTGACATGGAGTGGGAGTGGGAGATAGATGTTGGAATATGAATAATGGAAGAAAATACAACGGACATGGATAGGCATGCAGTCGGGCGAGTGGAGGACAGGTGTCATATGGAGCGCAGACAATATTTGGAGGCCGTAAGGAGGCTAGCTCGGAGGGGGTATAGGTGGTAAGTGGTAAAGAGTGAGTGGGGGACTCCGAGTTGCTGTGGAGGCGACACTATAGTGGGGGCCCATGCCAAAAAACCACCAACTCAGATCCCCCCCCCCTGGGCCCGTTAAAGGAAGAAGGTCGAGGGGGGTCTAATATGGAAAACGGGTTGTAGATCAGAGTGCACAGATCATAGTCATTGATATCTACACAATCCTTAGCATAATGCGTCAAGGTCGCCCAGATATCAAAAAAATAGGATAAGCGCTAAAAGTGTGTCGCGCTACTACCCCGTCCTTCATTTTTTCACCAAGGGGTTATTTCCTAAGGAAAAACACCCTTCCATTGATAATATGTGCTAACATTAGGCTCCATGGGGGATAGAGACCTCCCTGTGAGGCTCTAAGAACTCCTTTTGCATTTTCAGTGCCTTAGTGTTGGGTTGTGGAGTCACTCTTTAAAACCGAAAATAAAAGGAAATATGATATTTACAATGACATGGGAAGCCACTTATGGCTCAAACGAAGAACTTCTTCAGAAAATGACCATTTACAGGGCCACCAAAAACTTCAACATCCTCCAAATCCTACAACTTGTAAGTGTTATTTCAAAAAACCTCAGAAATTTTGAAGGGGCCAATCCACAAGGCCTCAAATTTACCGTGCTTTCCTTTGTCCTTCTTGGGTTCATCCCATTTGAGTACTAGATCTCCCAGCTGGAAATCATCTTTCCTTACCCTCCTATCAAATGCATGCTTGATCTTCTATTGATGTTCATGTGCTTTGTCCAGTAACTTATCTCTAGTCTGCTGCACTTATACCAGCTGATGTATTCTTTTGATCATATCATCAAGCTCTCCTTGGCAGTCTTGGAAGAATTTTTCCATAGGCAAGGTGAGTTGAGAAGGAAATATGGCCTCAACTCCATACACAATATGAAAAGGAGAGACACCAAGATACCTCTTCGTTGTCACTCTATTAGCCCATAAAGCAAATTTCAGTTTCAAATCCCATGCTTTCTTGTTGCCCTCTAGCAATCTCTTGATAATATTCATAAGGCTCTTGCTAGAGGACTCAGACAGTCCATTCTCTTGGGGGTAGTAAGGAGTAGAGTGAATCAATGCAATTACAAACTGTTCATAGAGCTGGATTAATGGTTCATCCTTGAAAGATGCAGCATTATCGGTGAAATTCTATTTGGGCAACCAAATCTTGCCATAATATCCTCAAGAAAACCAATGATTACCTTGTGGGAAGCATTCCTTGTGGGCATGGCTTCTATCCACTTGGTAAAGTAATATGTGGCAGTCAAGATCCACCTGTGTTGACCACTCGAAGCAGGATGAATTTCCCCAATAAAATCTAGGCCCCACTACTGAAAGGGTCCTGAAGCTACCATGGGCTTCAATGGAAAAGACTTGAGATGCTGCTTTCCAAAAAACTTCTGACACTTAACAAAATCCCTAATCTTTTCACACACATTGATGAATAGAGTAGGCCATAAATATCCATCCCTAGGAATATTATAGGCTGTGGTTCTCCAAAAGTGATGCCCCCCACATAGATTGTCATGAAAATCAAACATAATCTTTCGAGCTTCATGTGGGTCTAAACATCTCAAAAGTATTCCCAGAGGGTCTTTCCAATACAAGACTTGTTCAATGAGGTAGTATTTAATATCTTTAAGCTTCAAATCTCTTACGTTGTTTTTCCCCATACCATCAGGAGGTTGCAGCTTTTGCAAAAAATATATAATGTCCTTGTACTAGGCACTTCCTTCCAATGGAGGGCTAACTTGAGAACCTCTATCAAACAACTCAACTTGTTGATTTTATGAGCAGTGTTGATGAAATTAACCCCCAAAGCTTTGCAGTTAGATTCAACTAGTAGTCTAGCTAAACCTTGGCCTTTAATCAATTTGGTGGGATTTATTTCCAGATCAAATTCAAGGATTTTGGTAGTCCACTTACTCCTTCCATCTATGTCAGGATGAATGAGAATCTCCTTCACAGACGCTGAAGGGACATACACAATGACTCTTGAATGAAGAACATAGACCCTGAAGGCATTAAGGGATTTAACCAAAGCATAGGCCTGTTTTTCCATGATGTCATATTTTATCTCAGCATCCCTCAATACCTTACTGAAAAAGGAAATGGACTTCTCTAACCCTTCAACATTCTTCTGCAATAAAATAACTGTTACTGTATCAAATGAAGTAAAGGAAAAAATCAGAGAATTCTTGGAGTAGTCAGGACTGGTGAGCATAGGTGATTCAGTCAAGGCCTTCTTGATCTGGTTGAAAGAATCTTTGGACTCAACATTCCATTTCACCTCATTCCCCTTGCTGAGCATGATTGTAATGTATTTAACTAGCTCAACAAAATTTGAAATAAACCTCCTCAGAAAATTGGTTTTACCCAAGAAAGACTGAACCTCTTTCCTAGATCTGGGAAAAGACAAGGACTGGATGGCCTTTACCTGGTTGGGATCAATCTTTACCCCCTCTGCTGATATTATGTGCCCTAATAATTTTCCCTCCTTCATGGAAAACAATGACTTTTTAGGATTTAAGGAGAGACCAAATTTTCTGCATTTCAAGAAGACTTTTTCTTAGATGATAACAATGCTCTTTATCAGACTTGGACAAAACTGTAATGTCATCCAGATAGATGACTACAAATTTATCTTTTTCTCCAATGAAGGCAATTTCCATAGCTCGTTGGAAGGTTGCCCCTGTGTTCATCAATCCAAAGGGAATATTAGCGTACATGAATGTACCCCAAGTAGTGAAGGTTGTCTTGTCTCTTTCTTCATGCAAGACAGATATCTGATTGTAGTCAGAAAATCCATCAATCATGGACATCCTATATGCACCTATCACCCTTTGTAATATGTGCTCCATCTTTGGCAAAGGGTAATTATCCTTCTTAGAGATTTTGTTCAGGTTCCTGAAATCGACACAAAGTCTGATTTCTCTAGTCTTCTTTCTCACAGGAACCAAGTTGGCCACCCACTCAGAATACCTCAAAGGAATGATAATATTGGCATCCAAGAGCTTTTTTACCTTTTTCTCTATAATAGGCAGTAGCATAGTATTTATTTGTCTCAATTTCTACCTAAATGGTTTGGCCTCTTCCTTCAATGGGATCTTATGATCAATGATACTTGTGTCATATGTTCTAAGATCTTCATATGTCTAGGAAAACACATCAGCAAATTCCTTTAACAATTCATCATATTCATCCCTTTGTTCCCTTGTCAAGTTTCTTGACAACTTGACAAATTTTGGATTCTTCTCTATACCAATATTGCACTCAGCTACATCAACAACCTCAGTTGAACCTTTAACTTTCACTACCACATCATTCCTATCAAATAGTCTTTCCAAAGAAAATATTCCCTTTGGAATATGATTTCTATGCAACTGAACAATATGATGATTAGCAATTTTGTTCAGGAAAACATCAGCATGAGGATTACTTTCAGAATCATGATCCTGATCAATATGTAATGCAGAAAACTCACCAACCGTATCAAAGAATATTTTGATCTCAAGATCATCCTCAAACACCTTCGAATGCTTAACATTGTCAGGTATAGGGGGTCTATATTTTACTTCTACATCATACTTGAGTTTAGGTGGCATGGGGACTTTGAAATTACTTGCTGAAACAACCAAAGAATCAACCATGGTGTTTTCTTCTCTTGGAATAAATGAAATTTTGAAAGCTAAGAAAAATATGTCAACTAGGTCCCACACTTCATTTGTATAAGTTCTCAACCTAGGGTGCTTAGCTTGATAAAGATTTTTTACCTGATGGACAATCAATTCAGCATCCCAAAACACTGATATCTCTTCAATCCCCATGTCTTTTGCAACCCTCAAACCCAAAATAAGAGCTTCATACTCTGCCACATTATTTGTAGCTTCAAGATCTAACTTGTAGGACAAAGATATAGTCTCTTGAGTAGGTGAAACAAATACCACTCCAGCACTAGCACCTTCCCTAGAAGAGGCTCCATCAAAGTACATTTTCCAAACAGAGGTGATTGGAGGAGAATCCTCACAGAAAGCAATGGATTGTTTTCTGATTTCAAAATCAATATCAAGTGCAAAAATAGGATGGTTGGTGGGGTTTTCTTCATAACTGATAATGTAGGCCAGTTGAGTTTCCCTGTAAAGTCTTCTATGCTCTCCCCCAAACACAGGAGTGGTAGCATATGTGAGGTCCATCTACAGGGTTCCCCAAAGTATTTTTATCCAAGATCTTCACAAGATCATGCCAAACTTGGGGGGAACATCAGCCACCGCGATATCCATGACCACACTTTTCATGGGTAACTGAAACAAGGTCACAACCATATCTTTGATGACCCCAAGACATTGCACTTTCCTAGAGTCAAAAGAATATAAGTTATGGTAAGTCTTTGTGATTTCTAATCCAAGTTCATCCATGATAGTTTTGGGCATGATATTATGAGATGCCCATGAGTCCATCAAATAGTTATGTAGAACCTTGTCATGTATGTTCAATGAAGTATAGAAATGAGGGGGGGGAGTCATCTCTATCTTCCACCATAGGTCCCAGTATAACAACAGGATTTTCATCTTGGAGGTTGACTGAGTCTGTGGAATGGGATGAAGGCTCGGGCTGCAACATTTTAGATAGGCACCTTTTGAAGTCTTCATGTTTGACCAGCTCTGAAAGGGCTACAAGGATCCTAATATTTTGAATTTCATGCTCAAAGTTAAAACAGGAGGGGCAATTTAGAATTTCTCTCACTTCTGGGACATGAATTTTGACCATTGGTGAGGGGTTTGGTGTCTTCTTCTCTTTGTTGTTGTCTACGACATTTTTAGCAGGATTCTCTACTCTGGTACACTAATCATGAATGTCAGACTTACTTTCCTTATTTTTGGACCTGAGGTTATATTTATTTGGACTGCTATTGGTCCTCTCCCCTTTACTCAGCTCATTTAGCTAGTTGTCCATGAGAGACTCCTCGTATGCAGATTGGGTTAGATGGGGAAATGAGGAGGTGTCTCCAAGGCAATGGATTTTAGTATCAACCTCTTCTTCCTCTCCTTCTTCATTAATGACAAGGTTATTTTGGAGAGGGGATTGGATTCTCTGATCGTCCCTATCCCTGTTTCTTTGATCTCTTGGGATAATCTGAGGGGTGTTATTTGGTCTCCTGAGGTTACCCCTATTTTCAGCATTAGGGGGATTCCTATAGTTCTTCTTTCCTTCTAGTTTCAACCTTTCTACCTCAGCAGAAAGTGACTTTACCAGCTTGGTCAATTCGTCTACTTGAGGGTGTGCAATAGAGGGGCTAGAGGTTGAAGCTTCAGACCTCCCTTTTACTCTGCCCCTATCATCCTTACTCCTGAGTTTGTCAACTGCCAATATATTGGACTCCACTTCCAGGTATGTATCTTGAGCCAAGGAACTAGTCCTTCTTTCTGTTAGCAAGAGGTAGCAATCAGGGTCAAAAGCGTTGGAATAAGTAATTGTGGCCGATGTTTCTATAGGTTTAATCTCAACAGGAATCCTATTATACATTTTATTAAACCTCTTCGAAAAGTCAGAAATAGATTCCCCTTCTTTCTTCTTAAGTGATCCAAACTCTGTAATATAGTAAAGGAAATATTTTTTGTCCCCCCAATGTCTTAAGAATGCTTCATCTAAGGCTCCAATCCCATAAATAGATCCAGGGGGCAAGGCCCTAAACCATTTCCTAGCCTCCCTATCAAGGCTATGGACACAAATTCTCATCCATACATCTTCATCCTCAATGACATAATTGTCTGCATAACTATAAAAGGTTACAAGGTTCTCCTCCGTAGTAATGTCTCCCTCACCCATGAACTTTGGAAACTGCTTAAGGTAGCCACCAACTGGAAAAGCATTCAGAGGCTGAGGCAAGACAAGAGGAGCATATCTAGCAGCCACTATGGCATCCATTCTATTCCTAAGGGGATTAACATCTTCCATTGAGGTGTGAACTGGAGGAGAACCAGGAGGAGATGGAGTTTGAACAGGGGAGACTGGAACTGTGTTTCTGGGAGGAAGGGGAAACAACTGATTATTTGGAGAAAAGGCTACAGGGCTCGAGGGAACAAAGGTTTCCCTTTCCGTAAATGAAACAAATCTAATAGGGGGAGGAGTGGTAAAGCCCGGAGTGGGAAAATCTTCTGAGGTCCTGGGTCTAAACCATGGTACAACTTCAGGGGAAACAAGAGTGACAAATATTTCTCCTTCCAAACCAAGACTAGGAGGGGAGAAATCAACAGGAACACTCCCAAACTTTAAAATTAGAGAAACTCCAAAAAATGGTATAACAGGAGAATGAGAAGCAGATATTGGAGTTTCTAAAGAAGGATTATGAAAATCACCATAAATACCTAGTACAACATCTCAAGTACCTTCCTGAGGGGTCTTTCACTTTCTGATAATTTTCTCTGGGTCAACTTCAGGTGTTTCTAGAGGCAAATGTGGATTGGACCTCGTGTGTCTGCCTCTAGAAGCCACAACTAAAACAATGGAGTCAAAACAGTGGAGTCGCCAGGTGCAAGTTGCAATATTGAATGGTTTTGATATCTAATGCACCTTTAGAATCAGAATCTCTTTGTCATTCTATCCCAGGGAAAAGTCTTTAATTCGTTCCCCAACAATAGCACCATAAATGTTAGCAATAAAAGTCACCTTCAGATTACATTGAAGGTAATCCCAATACCCATCAGGTTATATGTCACTATGAATTATTTAAAAGAGGTCAAATGGGCATGGACTCAAGATAATATCGTTTTAACTCAGAAAACTGGACTAGCATGCATAAGCAGTTAAGGTCTTGATCAACTTCAGTCAGTAAGTTGTAGTAAGGGTGAATAGGAGGAAGAATCATTGAGGAGAATGTAGAGGTATGCTATGGACATTCGGTCTTCCAGTAGCCTAAGGAAGAAAATATTCAAACACAATATCCTCTTGGATTCAAAGCTTCAACAAATTGAAGAACGTTATAATAGGACTAAAATCAAACATACATCCCAATACAGTTAAAACAATCCATGTGAATCCTTCAATCATGGACACTTCAACATCAAAGGAAAATAAGATGAAAAGGAAGTTGAATTTCATTAAACAAAAAGTCTCAAATCAAAATACATAACTAGAGAACCAGAGTTTCATTAAAACTTTACAATACAGGATACTTGCTCAACCATCGACCATAACAAAATATAAAAAATGCCTCTATATACTCAGAACAATTCGCCATTGACAATAGAGTCATGCCTCAGTCTTTTCATTCAAGGATTTACATTTGCATAATGTCTGGCAGACTGTGCATGTAGTCTTATGTCAAATGCGAGCTTCTGTCAGGCACAAACGTGCTTCAGAAGGGACCTACAGAGAAAAATACTTTTTGACAGTCCTTTTTGGCTTTCCATTTATATGGTGAGATGAGGTTTCAACAACCTCCCTTACTTTCATTAACTTTCTTCATCGAGATTAGGACGGGCCCGAGTCAACTCTGCACCTAGAAAACGTGACGGCCTCACCCTGCTCTTTTTCCATCTCGATCTTTAATGGATGCTTGCAGGGAATACTGATAGGTAGACACGACAGAGATGACGGAGAGTTGACAAGATGACTGGCACAAACCGGCATGGAAAGGTGAATTAATGACAACTAGATGGAAAGAAGTGGTTGGCGATGGCCAGGATTGTGTGAGCGCCAATATACAGGAGCTGAGGTGTAAAGACGTAGGGGTGATGTGGCAAGGGGAGAGGTCTTGGAGGTAGAGGGGTGTGATTGGTCAGGGGGGAACACAACAACATAGTGCAGGTGACATGGTGCGAGAGTGGGAGACAGATGTTAGGAGATGAATGGGGGAAGAAAAGACAACAGACAGGGACATCCATGTGGTTGGGCGAGTGGAGGACAGGTGTCATCTGGAGCACAGGCAGTATTTGGAGGTGGTAAGGAGGCTAGATCAGAGGGGGTGGTAGGCGATAAGTGGTAAATGACGTGGGGGGGGGAGGTGCATCCGAGTTCCTATGGAGGAAACACGATAGTGGGGGGCCCACGCCAAAAAACCACCAACTCAGATCCCCCCTCATTAAAGGTAGAAGGTCGAGGGAGGGTCCAATATGGAAAATGAGCTGTAGATTTGAGCGTGAAGATATTAGTTGTTGAGATCTGCACGATCCTTAGCACAACATACCAAGGCCACCCAACTATCAAAAACTTAGGATAAGCGCCAAAAGTGGGTCGCGCTATGACCCCTTCCTTCATTTTTTCACCAAGGGGTTATTTCCAAAGGAAAAACACCCTTCCATCGATAATTTGTGCTAACAGACCCTTCTCTCCGATATGCCCTAGTCTTTGATGCCACAACATAACCTTACCTCCAGAGACTGTAGGATTTATTTCTTCTTCAAATAAAATATCAAGAACAATGGAACTATTATACCCATCACTAATAGTGCTTCCTTGCATCTTATAAAGAGTTCCAAACCGAACTCCCTTTAGCAACACCATTTCTCCTCAAACTATCCTACAGGTTTCCTTATCAAATATTGTTTTTACCCCTCCATCGTCCATTTTTCTTACAAAAATAAATTTTCTATCCAAACCTGGGATGTGCAGAACACCAAGTAGTGTTCTAATCCTTCCATCTATGCAAATCAACTTGAATTTTCCTCATCCTATGATTTTGGTTGTCGAATAATCACCTAAGAAAACATTACCTCCATCATACATTTCATATTCACAGAACCACTCCCTGTGGGGAGTCATATGAAAGGATGCACCTGATTCAACCAACCATGCCTCATGATCTTCATTTGTGCTTGAAGAATCCAAGTACACATTCCCTCCTTCTTCCTTGGAGTTCTTTTCTTTTGTAGAAGGAGATTCTTCAGATCCCTTCTTTTTCTCAACTTTGGATCTACACTGCTTCTTGTAGTTCCCTTCTTTTCCACATCTCCAACATACCTTTACAAACTTTCTTGGAGATTTAGTTCTACCCTTAGACTTAGATATCCCACTTGAGAACTTAGATATATTTCTTTCCTGGAAGCTTCCTCTTGCAAATAATGCGTCTGTGCTCTGTCATTCCATGTTCTTCCATCTCATCTCCTCTGACAATAAGGATGAGACCACTTCATCAAACTTCAAGGCAATTTTATTACTACTTATGGCCACAACCATACTATCCCACGAGTCCGGTAAAGAACACAGTAGAATGATACACTTATCTTCATCTAAAATTTTAATATAAACAGATACTAACTGACTTACCATAGTATTGAAAGCATTCAAATTCTCTGCCACTCAGTCTCCATCTCTCATCCTTGGATTATACAACTTCTTTCTCAGGAATAGTTTATTTACTAGGGACTTAGATTGATACAACTTCCCCAACTGATCCCATAAATCCTTGGTTGTAGCTTCCTATGACACATTCAGTAATATTGAATCTGAGAGACACAATCGGATTGTGCTCTTCGCTTTCCGATACAACTTTTTCCATTCATCTGTTAAATTTCCTGTAGGTGCATTACCTAGATCCACCGCAGTCCACTGATCTCTGTTCACAAATAGATCTTCCATCTTGAGCTTCCACAACTGAAATTTTTTCCCATTAAACTAATCAATCTTCATTTTTGAATTGCTTTCCATTTATCTTCACCTAAAAAATCAATACCACAAATCTCCCACTCTAACAAGGCTTATCACAGTCCCGAGCCAAACCCTTGACCACAAAGGCATCCCCCCGAATCCAACAAAGCTCTGATACCAAATGTAGATTTCAACCTTGTAAAATATTTACTGCAAACAGATTTTTAGTAAAAGAACATAAAAGATACAATGGAAAATACAAACATTACACAGATATTTTTCCCGTAGAAACCGAAACTGGGAAAACCAACATATTCTATATTCCTTCATAGTGCTACATTGTTTACAATACAATATACATATAGGAGACAACGACATCCAAAAACCTACCCTAATGACCTGGATTAGTCAACAACCCTAATTTCTTAAATGGAAATATAAAGCCATTAGCAAAAAACATGTGTCTAAAAACCGCCCAACAATGGACACAAAAATCGAGGCAACATGAAAAATGCGAAAACAATGCGACATGTTTGTCGAGGCAAAAAAGTTTTCTCGTGCAAATCATATAACACATACCAAAAAATTTATACCCTCACCCTATTATTGTAGTGACTAAAGTCCTCTTGAGGAATGTAGGCCTCCTTAAGTACTATGAGAAGGCTACATCCCTGAAGGGGCACTTCAGGTTCTTGGTGTAGTTGATCCGTCGATGGGATGTCGATCGACAGGCTTTCCATGTCTGTCATGATTAGTGGTACTAGCCCACTAAGGAGGATATATACTTTATCACTGGGCTATCCAGGAGAGGGGAAGATTTTCCCCAGTTCCCTGATGTCCCAGTTGATATTGCAGTGGAGAGTCAATTCATGTACTCTCAGAGATATATTGGTGTTGATGTACTTTCTCCAACTAAATTTCAGTTGTCTAGTGGATAGCTACAAATCACTTCTTTTAGTGCAAAGGAGGTTAGGTGCCTTTCATTGTTAGTGACGACCATTGCACACTTTACCAGTGATGGGAAATGCATTAGTTGCACTCTTTTGTATTATGTTTATTCTTTGATACAAAGGCCACATGTATTATATGGTTTGCCATTTTTTTGAAACATTTTTGTATAGCTCTAGATATATGTCGCGCTATGATACATGGGAGGTAGAGCTTCCATTTTTCTTCATAGTTGTTTTGTTTATGTTTTGAGAGGTTTCCAGAGATGAGGCCTAGTTTTGTCTATTAGCCTTCTAGGCTGATGACTCAGGTGTGGATGCACATGTGGGGTGATATGATTCCCAAAAGGGGAAAACCAAATTTTCCAACCAGGATTTCCACTGACGCACTAGACCTACTAGTCAGTGAGGCCGATCACATGTCCATGATGGTGCCATGTCCTTACATAGGGTTGGATTGGTGAGGTTGTTTGGTGCAAACGACCACCCAGGGCTCGTCTTCTCTCACCAGGACCTTCACTTCCCTAGGCCCGAAGAACAAAAGATGTTCTTCAAATCCCTTATCGGGACTTGTCTGCTCTCACAGAATATTCTCCTTATGATCCTCCTTTCTCCTATCAGGGAATCGACCTTCACGTGATCGCGAATCTTGAAGTCACAGGATTGGGCCTTATAAATCTCCGAACCCTGATGAAATATCCCCGTCACACCTTCCTCGTCTCCTATCGGGAAATTCCTTATCAGGAAATCAGAACTTATGATGTCGTAAGTTGCTTAGCTCTCGTATCCCCGGTTCCCGAACTCCGATGCCACCTGTCCTCTACTTCAGGTATTAACCTTGTCAGGATCTCGCGTGTCGGGTTTTTGTGATTTCCGTGGTTGATGTTCATGGGACCTTTCAAACCCCAAACTCCGACAGCTTGACACCTATTCTCCGCTCTATCGAGTATCGTGAAATCGCGATTTCAATTGCAACAATTTCCTTGTATGCAAAAACCCTGAAACATTGAACTCTGACCCTTCAAGATCCTCAGACATGTGTCCTTCAGATCAACGGCTCTGACCGGTTCGGGAAATCATGAATTGTGATTTCAACTTACCACTGTTTCACGACTTCAGAAATCCCGATATCCCGAACTCTGACTCTTTGGGATCGTTCGCCACGTGTCCCTTCTATTTGGACGGCTCTGATCCTATCGGGAAATCGCGGATCGCAATTTCAACATATGCAATGCACTTGACTTCGGCAATCCTGAAATGCCGAATCCTGACTCCTCGGGATCTCTCGCCATGCATTCCTCCGATCAACGACTCCGACCACGTCGGGAAATCGCTAATCGCGATTTCAGTTGCAAGAGTTTCTCAACTCCAGGAACCCCGATGCCTCCAAATTCCGACTTGCAAGGATCTTCCGCCAAGTGTCCCCGCTGGTGAACGGTCCAAAACGCTTGTCGGGAAATCGCGGATCACGATTTCTTGATGCGAGATTTCTACGTCCTCAGAAACTCCGATATCCCAATGGACTGAACCACGACGCTCCCTGGCTCCTTGCCATGTGTCCTTATGAAACCCCGATGTCGCCAATATCCCGATGGATCCTCCGAGATTCTCCTCTGCCTCAGAGCTTAACCCCTGCGCAACTTCTCAAGATCTGTCGGCTGACAGGATTTTGCACTTTTCCTCTGTGAATCCTGATCGTCGATTTCTTCTTCTCCTTCTTAAAGGCTTCTGGGCACAGAATTTTCCTATGCAGTCTTTAATAATAATGTTACGAAGTTGCTATACCTCTTGATATTTTCCACCCCTCGTCTTCAGAGGAACTTGCGCGCCTTCCTTGCGCTCAACTTTCAACAACTTCCCAAGTGTTGAATCCTTTAGACTCTGCGCACTCCTGCAGCAGCAATCCTCAGTTCTCCTTTGCTCAGATTTACAACTAAGACTTCTTCTCCAGCCTACGCACTCCTCGCACGGCTTCAACAATCCACTTTCACTTCTAAGAGGTTCTGAGAACAAAAGTTTAACTCCTGAGCCCTCTGTCAATGCACTCCTTGCGGAGGACTCAACTGCACTCCTCTGCAGGAATCCTTGCTCAAAGAGAAAAAAATTGTAACTCACTTCACCTGCTCTCAGAATTCTATCTTACTACATGAAGTCATTCACACACACACAGCATAACAAATGTGTAACAGGAAGTAATACTCAGAGAAATTAACACACATACATGGAGAATAACACAACAACCCTGAGTCTGAATCAACTTCTTCTATTAATTCATGATCTGTACATGGATGTCTTCTACAACTCCCCGCTATTATCCTATGCTCTTCCTTGATAATAATCTATCTGGTTCATGTTACAATGATAAAAATGAGGGTGTCTATAGTCGGTTTTCCCTCTCCCTTCTAGAACTATCTAATCTAGAATTTAATTCTATCTACCTGCAACTACTACTATAAATGCCTTTGTCTATCTCAGACGAGAGCGTATGGCTCGATGTCTGATTACATTCTTTCCAAGGCGCCTAAAATAAATGGTCTCATTTATGTTCAACGCGTCAACTCCAAGGGAAAATTTTGAAAATTCGAAAACTTGTGCTGGACGTCTTCCAGCTGATTTCCGCTTCCATGTTGGTTGCTTGTTGTGAGGGATGCTCCTGCATCATACTCCCTCGCTTGAAAATTTGCATGGGCTCCTGTCCATGACCTCCTGCGCAGTATGTCCATGATTCTGAATCTCTGCTTCAGTCTCCCAGCTGGCATATTCAACTGGATGACCCTTCCACTTAACCAAATATTCAAAATATTCTTTCCTCCTGGTTTTCTTGCCCACTCGTTTGTTCAATATCTGCTCCATCTGTGGCTTCTCTGCAACTGGCATCTATTTCTGCCACTGGATCTCTGGTTGTTCATCACTTTCGGCTCCTGTTTTACCAGCTTTATATGGATATAGATCCGAAACATTAAATATCGGAGATATTCCAATATCACCTGGTAACTCAATTTCGTAAGCATACTGTCCTATCCTTTTCAAGACCCTGCATGGCCCAATTTTCTTCATCTTCAGCTTGTTGTATGTTCCTCTCAGGAACCTTTTTTTCCTCAAATGTGCCAGAACCAGATCATCAAATTCAAACTGAAGTTGTCTCCGATGCTGATCTGCTCTGCGCTTATACTCCTGACTTGACTTCAATAGTCTCTCGTTCACCTGACTGTGAAGATCCTTCATTTCTTCAGCGAATTCTCCTGCACTAGCACTGTTGGTATCAGTCTGTTCTGAATCCCTCAATTCAGAAACTCCTCTTGGCTGCATTCCATACACAATCTGAAATGGACTTTTTCCTGTGCTCCTGTTTACTGAATCATTGTAAGCAAACTCTGCTTGTGGTAATATGGTATCCCAGCTACTATGGTGCTCTGTCACCAAGCTCCTCAACAAATCTCCCAGACTTCTGTTGACCACTTCTGTTTGTCCATCCATTTTAGGATGATAAGCAGAACTAAACATCAAATTAGTTTTGAGCTTCTTCCACAATGTAATCCAGAAATTCCCTTTGAATTTTGTGTCCCTGTCTGAGACTATGCTCTTCGGCAATCCATGGAGTTGAACAATCTCCTTGAAAAACAGATTTGCGATGTGAGTCGAATCGCTGGTCTTCTGGCATGGGATAAAATGCGCCATCTTAGAAAACCTATCTACTACCACAAAGATTGAATCAACACCCCTTTGTGTCCTCGGCAATCCCAACACGAAATCCATGCTAATTTCGTCCCATGGCCTCTCTGGTATGGGCAAGGGTTGATAAAAACCCGCATTATGCTTCCTTCCCTTTGAATGCTGGCAAATCCTGCATCTGTCCACAAATTTCTTGACTTCTGACCGCATCCCTGGCCAAAAGTATGACTCCTTCAACTTTGCAAATGTCTTATCATGGCCAAAATGTCCTGCCAATCCTCCACTGTGCTTCTCCTTCAAAAAGTTCTCTCTCATGGAGCAATTCAGAATACACAGTTGATTGCCTTTGAACATTAATCTGTCCTGGATCACATAGTCTATCCATTGACTCCTGTCTCTGAGAACTGGATTCTCAGCTGCTTCATAAGCTTCCTTGAAGTCTGAATCATCTGCATACATGTCCTTCAAATCATTAAAGCCTAACGTCCTGACTTTGAACTCCTGCAACAACAAACTTTTCCTACTCAAAGCATCAACAACTTTGTTAGCAGTTCCAGAAATGTGCTTTATTACAAAAGTGAAATTTTGCATGTATTCGACCCACTTAACATGCCTCTGATTCAACTTTTCTTGTTGAGTCACGTATTGTAAAGCATGGTTATCGCTATATAAAACAAATTCCTTCGGAATCAAATAGTGCCTCCATTTCTTCAATGCCTGTATGATGGCATAAAACTCTTTATCATATGTGGAGTATTTCTCCTTCGCTTCATTCAGCTTCTCGCTGAAATATGCAATCAGCCTATCTTCCTGGCTCAAGACCGCTCCAATTGCAAACCCGCTTGCATCACATTTTACCTGAAATGTTTTCTGAAAATCTGGCAACACTAGAATTGGTTGCTCTGTAAACTTTCGTTTCAACAAATTGAAACTCTTCTCAGCCTCTTCCGTCTAGTGAAAAGATTTATGTTTTTTCTTGACTGTATCCATCATTGCTGCACTAATTCCACTGAAATTCCTGATGAATTTTCGGTAGAAACTAGCCAGTCTATGAAAACTCCTTACCTCAAATACATTTCTTGGTGATGGCCAATTCTTGATTACCTCCACCTTATCCGGATCCATTCTCAGTTCATTTGCAGATATAAAAAATCCCAAATAAACGAGCTCTGTCTTCATGAATGAGGACTTCTTCATATTTATGAACAGCTTCTCTTGCTGTAATATCTTCATCACAATAGCTAAATGCTTCAAGTGTTCAACCCTTGTCTTGCTGAAAACCAATATGTCATCCAGATACACGATGACAAAATTCCCAATGAACTCCTTCAGGACTTCATTCATCAACCTCATAAAGGTACTCGGTGCATTCGTCAAGCCAAATGGCATGACAAGCCACTCGTACAAACCTTCGTTTGTCTTGAATGATGTTTTCCATTCATCACCTTCTCTCATATGAATCTGATGATATCCACTCTTCAAATCTATCTTTGAAAAATTTTTTGCTCCACTTAAGCAATCCATCAAATCATCCATTCTTGGCAATGGGAATCTATACCTGATAGTTATCTTGTTGATGGCTCTCGAATCAGTGCACATCCTCTAGCCTCCATCTTTCTTCGGACTAATTACTGTTGGAACAACACACGGACTCAAACTTTCCCTGACCAAGCCTTTGTCCAACAATTCCTGGACCTGTCTTTTAACTTCTTCGTTCTCCCGCGGCGTCAATCTGTACCCGACTTTGTTTGGTAAACTAGCTCCTGGTATGAGATCAATGTGATGGCTCATGCTCCTCATCAGTGGCAACGAACAAGGTAATTCGTCCACTACAATATCAGTGAACTCTTCCAGCAGTTCCTGAACTGCTCCTGGTAAATCGTCCACTCTTGTGCTAGTCAGAACAATTCTCAATTTTCTAACCACAAAGAATCGTGGATCCTCCTTCCTCTTAACTTCTGTAAGAAGTTCCTTCCCACTCATGAGAAGTTCTCTGTTGTTTACCTCCAGCTTCACCTCTTTGTCTTCAATTGGACACAACATATGGGTCCTCCCATTCCTCTCCAGGGTATATGTATTCTTTCTCCCATCATGGATCACATTTCTATCATATTGCCATGGTCTACCCAACAATAAATGACAGACATCCATAGGAATAACATCACATAAAATCCTATCATTATATCCTCCTATTTTAATATCAACTAAGCACTGTTTAGTGACATTTACCTAATGTCCCTTCTGTAGCCATGAAACTTTGTATGGATTCGGGTGATCGGTTGTCTCCAACTCCAACCTCTCCACCATCTCGGTTGAAACGAGATTGTCTGTGCTTCCGCTGTCCACGATGACTTTACATGCCCAACCTTTAGTCTTGCAAGAAGTCCTAAAAAGGCTATTCCTTTGTGCTCAGTTCTCCATTTCCTTCTTTGGCGTCAAAAGGACTTTTCGCATCACCAGTGATCTTCCACCTTCAGCGTACTCTGCCTCAACATCTCACCTATGTGCCTCGGCGATATGAGTCTCTCCTCCATCCTTCTTCCTATCTGGACAGTCAACTGACTTATGTCCATCTTTTCCACATGTGTAACATGTGATGACTCCACCTCTTCCTTTTCCTCTACCTCTGGTACGAGGGAATCTATTATTATCAGCATATCCTCTTCTTGGCTCAGTATGATGTTCCCTTTGTTCAGCATATGGCCTTCTCTGTGAGGTTCCACCTCTTTCTGTCTTTCCTTGCAGTTTCTTCCATTCTTTCTTGCACTTCTGGGTCCTTTCCTGGGAAACTGCCTTGCCTCTTGGCTGACTTCTGCCTTGGCCCCTCTGACTTTGCTTATGGCTCAACGTCTCCTCAGCTTTCAGAGCCAATTGGTAAGAATCCTCCATAGTTCGGATGGTTGCCAAATTTAGTTCATCCTGAATTTCATACCTTAGGCCATTCATATACCTGGCCACCTTTTCATCATTTCTTTCACGATGACCTATAAAATTCCTCGGTGTACTCTTTCACCGTCATCATATTCTGTCTCAGGTTCTTCATCCTCCTGAACAGAGAAATTTGATAGTCCCTGGGAATGAATTTTTCCTTCATCTTTGCAATCATCTTGTCCCAGCTCTTAATTTTCTGCTTGCCTTGGCAACGCCTGTCAGCTTGCAGTTCATCCCACCATAATGATGCATGTCCTTTTAATCTTGTGACAACATTTCTGACCTTCTTATCATCTTCGATATCTTCATAATCGAAGTAAGTGTCAAGAGCCCTAATCCAGTCTAGTAGCTCTTCTGCATCCAGACTCCCTTCATAAGCTGGAATGTCCATCTTTGCTTTTGAACTCATCCGAGCGATAGCCTTAATTAAATACTCATTAGCTGCATCTTCTGCTGGGGTCTCTTCTTCTTCATGTTCAGCATCACCTTCATCCTCGGATTCACTGATATCTCCTGCATTAGCTCTTTGCCTTTCTCTTATCTCCATGTCCTCCATTCTAGCACGAAGATTTCGCATCCTTCTTTCCATGTCTGGATTCTATCCTTGCCTCCCTCTGTCTCTGGACATTTCTCTTTCTCTGGACAATTCCCTTTCCTCCTCTGGATTGGGTGATTTTCTACCTCTTCTCCTTGGCGGCATGGTGAATTCTCCTTTTCTTCTCTGCTATAGAAATCAAAGAAGCTTTTCTATGCTCTGATACCACTTGGCGCAAACGGCCACCCATGGCTCGTCTGCTCTCACCAGGACCTTCACTTCCCTAGGCTCGAAGAACAAAAGATGTTCTTCAAATCCCTTATCGGGACTTGTTTGCTCCCATAGAATATTCTCCTTATGATCCCCCTTTCTCCTATCGGGGAACCAGCCTTCGCGTGATCGTGAATCCTGAACTCACGGGATCGGGCCTTATAAATCTCCAAACCCCGATGAAATATCCCCGTCACACCTTCCTCGTCTCCTATCGGGAAATTCCTTATCGGGAAATCGGAACTTACGATGTCGTAAGTTTCTTACCTCTCATATCCCTGATTCCTGAACTCCGATGCCACCTGTCCTCTACTTCAGGTGTTAACCTTATCGGGATCTCGCGTGTCGGGTTTTCATGATTTCTGTGGTCGATGTTCACGGGACCTTTCAAACCCCGAACTCCGGCAGCTTGACACCTGTTCTCCACTCTATCGGGTATCGCAAAATCGTGATTTCAATTGCAACAATTTCCTTGTACGCGGAAACCCCGAAACTCCGAACTCCGACCCTTCAGGATCCTCAGACACATGTCTTTCAGATCAACGGCTCTGACCGGTTCAAGAAATTGTGAATCGTGATTTCAACTTACCAGTGTTTCATGACTTCAGAAATCTCGATATCCCAAACTCCGACTCTCCGGGATCGTTTGCCACGTGTCCCTGCTGTTTGGACGGCTCTGATCCTATCAGGAAATCGTGGATCGCGATTTCAACATATGCAATGCGCTTGACTCCGGAAATCCCGAAATGTCGAATCCCGACTCCTCGAGATCTCTCGCCATGCGTTCCTCTGATCAACGACTCCAACCACGTCAGGAAATTGCTAATCGCGATTTTAGTTGCAAGAGTTTCTCAACTCTAGGAACCTCGATGCCTACAAACGCCGACTTGCAAGGATCTTCTGCCACGTGTCCCCGCTGATGAACAGTCCAAAACCCTTGTCGGGAAATCGTGGATCGTGATTTCTTGATGCGAGATTTCTACGTCCCCGGAAACTCCGATATCCCGATGGACTGAACCCTGACGCTCCCTGGCTCCTTGCCATGTGTCCTTATGAAACCCCGATGTCACCAATATCCCGATGGCTCCTCCGGGATTCTCCTCTTCCTTGGAGCTTAACCCCTATGCAACTTCTCAAGATCTTGCGGCTGACGGGATTTTGCACTTTTCCTCTGTGAATCCTGACCATCGATTTCTTCTTCTCCTTCTTAAAGGCTTCTGGGCACGAAATTTTCCTGTGTAGTCTTCGATAATAATGTTACGAAGGTGCTATACCTCCTGAGATTTTCCACCCTGCATCTTCAGAGGAACTTGCACGCCTTCCTTGCGCTCAACATTCAACAACTTCCTAAGTGTTGAATCTTTCAGACTCTGTGCACTCCTGCAACAACAGTCCTCAGTTCTCCTTTGCTCAGATTTACAACTGAGACTTCTTCTCCAGCCTACGCACTCCTCGCACAGCTTCAACAATCCACTTTCACTTCTGAGAGGTTCTAAGAACAAAAGTTTAACTCCCGAGCCCTCTGTGAATGCACTCCTTGCGGACGACTCAACTGCACTCCTCTGCAGGAATCCTTGCTCAAAGAGAAAACAATTGTAACTCACTTCACCTGCTCTCAGACTTCTATCTTACTACATGAAGTCATTCACACACACACAACATAACAAATGCGTAACAGGAAGTAATACTCAGAGCAATTAACACACATACATGGAGAATAACACAACAACCCTGAGTCTGAATCAACTTCTTCTATTAATTCACAATCTGTACATGGATGTCTTCTACAACTCCCCGCTATTCTCCTATGCTCTTCCTTAAATAATAATCTATCTGGTTCATGTTACAATGATACAAATGAGGGTGTCTATAGTCGGTTTTCCCTCTCCCTTCTAGAACTATCTAATCTAGAGTTTAATTCTATCTACCTGCAACTACTACTATAAATGCCTCTGTCTATCTCAGACGAGAGCGTATGGATCGAGGTCTGATTACATTCTTTCCAAGGCGCCTAAAATAAATGGTCTCATTTATGTTCAGCGCGTCAACTCCAAGGGAAAATTTTGAAAATTTGAAAACTTGCGTTGGATGTCTTCCAGCTGACTTCCGCTTCCACGTTGGTTGCTTTTCGTGAGGGATGCTCTTGCATCATTGTCTAAACATCCTATTCACATCGGATGAGCCAACAGATGCTAGAGGTAATATTAATGTTTTGTTTAAATTAATCTAGTTTCATTTTATTGTCTTACTTAATTAGAATAAAATTAATTCTAACACATTATTTAACTTGTTTTATTAAATTGTTTAATGAAATTGTCTAGTTATTGTTGTGTACTATATATTTTGCAGATATTGGCATATTCCTTGAGGACGTGCCTCCTCCCCCACCAAATGCAGATGAGGAGATTCCTAAGGCCACGACAGGTCATGGTCCTCTGGTGCAGATACTCGACATGTGTTGTAGGCTAGATACTAGATTTAGGTTGGAGTTGGATGACCAAATCTGTGCACTTTTTGTTGAGGTGGGATTCCTCCCTTTGTTGATGTGAGAAATCAGAGAAGATCATATTCTCTTGGTGCTTTGGAGGGAGATGACATGCAATATGATGTGTACTCAACACCCAACATTTTCAACATCTACTTTTCCTCTTCGCAGCTATCGGGCAAGACATTATCACTCAAAAGAACCTTATCTTTGAATAAACTACAGTTAGTAGGAAATAGAAATGTACAATGTCACTTAACGTTCATAAAATCGATCATTTTTAATGTTGATTGTGTGATAAGATTTCTGAAAATATAAGGGTCTTGATGGTCAGTTACCTCAATATTGCCAAGAAACATGTGTTTGACATGCCAAAATTTTCTTTGAAGTTGTACAGTAACATTGTTGTCCCCAGCTGGGTAGACTTTGACTGACTAGGTTTAAACAGAGGGGTGGAGGAAGTAGATTTCAGACTTTCAAAAAAGGTATCAGTGATATGAGCATCATCCCCTAACTCATTGTTGTAGAATGAATCTGACAAAATTGTCTCCATGGTAGGTGTATCCCTTAAATAACAATCCATACAAACCTATATTTTATTGACTCCATTGCCAACTTGTGAAGAACTACTATTGTTGTAGTCATTCCTAATTGGTGAATATGGACGTAGTGGAAATTGAATAGGTGGTTGATTCAACCATTCTTGGTATGCTTCCTGTTCGAGTTGTTCTCTTATTGCAACCTTCTCTCGATTTGACATTGTAGGGGTGCAATGGAAGATGATAGGTAGGTCACTCATCATCAAAATCCCGATTTAAAAAATATTGAACATTAGAACAATGATGATATTAGTAAGCACAGTGAAATTAGTTTGTTCAAATTACATTATACCAAACAATTATTACCATCGTTGACCCAAGATTGTTGTTGGAGGATGACATGTTATAATTGGAAGGATAAAGTGGTTGTCCATTTTCATCTACCAACTCCTTCTTGTATGTTGCTCCTGATAAGAGCTTCCGACATTTTTGAACTGGTGAAATATTTTCTACATTTGAACCAAATTCTGAATCAGGATCCTACAAATTTGGATACATTTTTATTCACATTGACATGGATAAAATAAATAAATTCAATTAGATAATAGAAATATAAATAAACTCTGAACTTACTAGAGATGGAAAGGGAGAACTTCGCGATGGACTTTGATCAATATGGAACGGGATGGAATTTGAAGAATTGTCCATTTGATATTATAAGAATTTGGTCATGTGGGGAGGGAGTGAGAGGATGACATAGAGGGGGGATAGTAAGTGTGGGAGGGAGAGAGAGGAAGACAAAGAGGGGAGGTAGAGAGTGAGTGTGTTAGAGTGTGGCAGGGAAAGAGATGAAGACATAGAGGGGTGATAGAAAGTGTATGTGGAAGAGTGTGGGAGGGAGAGAGGTAGAAAAATAAAAGAGGTAGAGAGAGGTAGAAAAAGGATGGAGGTAGAGAGTGAGTGTGTTATAGTGTGGGAGGGGGAGAGAGGAATACATAGAAGGGGGGATAGAAAGTGTGTGTGTGTGGGTGGGAGAGAGAGGAAGACAAAGAGGGGAGGTAGAGAGTGAGTGTGTTAGAGTGTGGGAGGGAAACAAAGGAAGACATATAGGGGGGGTACAAAGTGTGTGTGGGAGGGAGAGAGAGAAAAGGCATAGAAGGGCAGTAGAGAGTGTGTGTGAGAGTGTGAGAGGGAGAGAGAGGAAAGTAGAGAGGAGAGTAGAGAGAGAGGTAAATGTAGGATAGAGGGGTAGATGTAGGATAGATAAAGCAGAGATAGTAGGAGGGGGAGAGACGGAGAGAGGAATGGGGAGGGGAGAGAGTGTGTGAGAGTGTGATAGGGGGAGAGAGAAAGATAAAGAGGAGGGGTAGATAAAGAAAGGGAGGAGGGGGGAGAGGGCAAGACAAAAAGGAGGGGTATACACAGAGTGTTAGAGGGAGGAGAGGGAGACAGAGAAAGGGGTAGTGAGAGGAAGGGAAGAAGAGAGGGAGACATAGAAGGGGGGGTAGAAAGAGAATGAGAGGAAGGGGGTAATACAAAGGGAGACAAATATGGGGAATAAAGTGAGAAAGAGGGGCATAGAGATTGAGACTGAGACTAACAACGAGGAGAGAGAGAAAGGTTGGAAGAGAGGTTGAAGAGAGAGGGGAGTGAGGGACNAGAGGGAGACATATAAGGGGGTAGAGAGGTAGAGTGAGAGGGATATAGAGAGGGGGGGTGGATGTAGGAGAGGGAGGAGAGAGATAGAGAAGGGGGGTAGATGTAGGAGAGGGAGGAAAGAGATAGAGAGGGAACTGATTTATAAAAATTTGTGTGCATTCTTAGCGTGTGTGCGTGTTCCTAGAGTGTGTGCACGCTATTAAGAACACACATGCATTATTTTGAATTGAATTTTTTTGGGCGGGATTGGCAATGTGTATGTTGATTTGGTTGGATTGAATTTAAGTTTAGGATGAAAAACCTATTGGTTCGATCTGAAAATTGATAAAAACCTCCATTTTTGTGAATACCCCTCTATATATTTAAACAATTCAATTGTTGATGAAACTATAGACATAGATAGAGTCGACTATGCAGATTTCAAATATTTAATTGTTTTAAAAAATTGATATTTTTTACTATTTTTAATCTATTTTTGTCTTCACATATATCAAAATCATAGAATACATACCTCTCTTATTTCAAATATTTATATGTGCCAGGTTATAATAGGGATCTTTGAGGGGAATAAATACGAGTAAGGTGCATAATTGGTGTTTGCAGGTTAGCATAGTGAAAGTTACTATCAACTGGTTCAAAGTAAGAAACTTGGTCAAGTGGTTCTTCCTAACCTGGGACTAGATATGGTTATGGAATGGGTTCTGGCCCCCAGTCATAACAAGAACCTTATCGTAATAACAGATTTATCGTAATAGTGCATGACATTCCCTTATCTCCACTTCTTTCTACTTGTAGCGGTGCATTACCTAGATCCACTAGCATCAAAATGCCCTCTCTTTTTTGGGGGGCTTACGTAATTTTCGATTCCTTACAAGGCCACCAAAAAAGATATCTTGCTATATTTGTAACCTCACTTCAAATGGGTCTCTCAACCCAAAATAAGTGAGCCTGGGTTCGTAAACTCACCCCCATCGCTTCCATGCTATTTAATGTCCATATTACAAACATATGGCCAGTTTCTTTATGATCAATTCCTAGATAAATCCCAACTTATTAAAGGAGGTAAGAGAGAGAGAGAATGAGTAGTTGGCTCTGAGATAACCTCAAGATAGCTACTTGTGGTAGTAATGTATATGCTTATGGTAATCGGTTAAACTGCATCGACTGCTTAACCTACTAGAAGAGACTAATACCTACAATCTAAAAAAAAATTTGTTGATCATGTTAAGATCCTCTTATCATGCAGGAACAAAAGACCTTGTAATTTCAGACATATATTAACTTTGATAATTTAAAAAAATATAAAATTAATATATAAAATTTCAAAAAAATACAGGTGAAAGTTTATTTTGGAAACATTAATTACAATGCAGTGAAGGTGTATACAATGAAGGTGTAAGTTATATTTTATTCTAAAAACATTAAATACAATGCAATGAGTCCATTTCTGATGATGTTTAATATTCCATTTATCATTGCATGGTGTTTAATATTGGATACACTATTTATCATTTATCATTGCATGGTGTTTAATATTTTCCATTTCTGATGATGTTTAATATTCCATTTTTGTTTTTGTGATTGGAGTGACTCCTATGGGGAGTGTGTGTTTCTGACATAACAACCTGGATTCCATCCAACCAACAAACAAACGAATACATCCATCAAGGTCAGAAACTATTTATTAAACACTGTAGGAAACTATTTATTAAATGGTGGGGACTTTGGGGGTGTATCATTCCTTTCATGGAGGGATTGGATTTGGTGTAGGCTATTCATTCCATGAAATGGAGTCTGGTGGGACGTCTTCAGCACCGGGACACCATAGTATATAACGAATGACCGACTGTCAATGTTACGAGGAAAATCTCTCTATGGCTAGGGGCAAACCACAACAGATGGAAATGACTGCAGAAATCAACTCTATTCTCAAGTATGCTATATAAACAAATATGCTATAAAGACAAGATAACAAGCCTACCTTTTCTAGATGTTTGATGAATTCCACCGTTGATCACTTGAACCAAATCAATATACCTGCAACTAGTCCTCAACAACCAAGCAAAGAAAGCATATGGTGATAATACATGATGTTATCACATTCAATAGCATAATCCATTAACATTCATAAAAAATATACCCATGGAATAATAATTCAAATATTTGCAATATATCAATTGGACGATAAAAGAGTATTTCTATTAAGATATAATCAAAAGAAGTGAATAAGTTACAGACTTCCGTGTTAGCACAGTTTGGAACCAAGAAACTAAGTTCCTTCCAGCTGGGCCTCCACCACTTCAATCCTCCACCAAATGCAAGCTCATATAAGAGAGACAATGAAGTTCTCCATCAATAAGGGAAGAGCTTGGGGGTTAAACACTGTGTTCAGACTTAAAGGATAAAGGGATGCAGATTCAATGTGAAGTGAATAATTCCTCCAGAGTAACTTTTCTCTCAAAGTTGAATTCTTTCTCATATTTTCCATAGCTTGGAATCGACCCAGTTATAGCCTTCAAATGGAACTGAAGGGCCGATTCAGAGCATTTCTAGTATATGGAAGGCCAAGGATCATTGATATCCTGTCGTGACATGGAAACCCAACACCATTTTTCATTTTTGGGCACATTTCCTGATGTACATGGGTTGTAGTGGTGCAACCTGCATATACACATGTTGTATAGTAGACAAGGTGTGTGTATGTGGAAAAAATGTATTTTTAGCTTTGGGATTTGCAAAAAGGGATGAAAAGTCTGCATAGGGAAATGGAAAAATGCCTTCTGTGCAAGATTGCATAGGGTGAGGGAAATATTTCCATAACAGATTCCCTCTAATGTGTGAGGTCAAAGGAGTATCTGCGATGGCCGAAATACATTATAAAAAACTAGAAGTGGGGTGATGGGGAACCATCTGGAAGAACTAGTTTCTCATTAAAATCTGCACTAACTTTGCATACATGGCTACCAATTTGAATTACACCGCAGATCCATGTGAAAATATACCAAAACACTGTTTGTGGCCATGAATAGGCAAATAAAAATGTGGTTACATGACAAAGGCTTTCATAGTCACAAACAAGGCCCATTAGAACCAGTCTCAAAATCAATCTGAAGATATCTGTATACAATGGAGTACAATATGATCTCCCATGATCACTGAAGTCATATAGGTACTGGTCCAATGAAAAGGAAGCAACAACTCAGGAGTTGAGGTAGAACATAATGAGACATGGTTTGATTACCGATCATTGTGGTATACCATTAACAAATGTGAGAGAACCTATCGATGATGAAAGCAGGTATCAAGGCACCGAGTACATTCTTACAAGTGTGAATAAAGGAGTCCGGGTCGAACACTGGAAGAATCCATTGATCAGGAGACATTGATGTATTCCCAACTGGCAATGGCAAGAGAACCTGCCACTGATGACTGTAAGACTCAAGGTACGCATAGGACTCTAGGTATCGTTTCCAGAATAGATGAGATGAATTCAATGGAGGGAGACCCGTTGAAAGGAGAGAATTAAGGCATCTCTCATCATTCATCATGAGGTATAAAGCAATAGCTTCATGATTTGGAGGAAATCGGACGAAGAACATGTTCACGAACCAATGACCCTATGTGTTTTTCACGTGTGCCAAGTGCAAGTGGTACACAAAAAATCCCCTCTGAATAACAACCAATGAGGAAAACTGCTGACAAAGGCGAGGAAACCACCAATAAGGCTAATGGCCTCCAAGACACTGCACAAATACCAATGTGCGAATAGATATCTTACTGTCGAACACAAGGGAAACTACCCAGTCAACGACCAATGATGAAATGTCGACTGTTGGGTTCAAGGTTACCTACCACTGAGGAAAGTAGGACCGAGGTGCATAATAAGACTACAACATAATGTGATTATGAGACAAACTGAGGGTATGGATGACATGAAAAGTCAATATTTCTGAGGGATGGTTGACACAGGTTGATAGACTTCCTTTGAACAAGAGCATGAGACATATGGAAGACTCTGACAGCATAGAATCAATGATGAAACCATGAGATGCAGGAGACATCAATCAAGTTCTCCATAGGGACTAGAAGAGTAACTAGTCGGTGGAGAAAACTCTCTGTAACAAGCTCAGCTTCCTAAGGCCATGATAAACCCAAAATTATTATGACAAATGGATTCAATAACTTTGTGCTCTGTTCAAAGGCGAGACGACTGCTACCAATATAGGATAATACTCCGTCCTTTTATGTTTTTTCATAGGTAAATGAATGTTATGATACAGAGGAGGAAACAAGTGTCGCAAGTAATCAAAACTAGTTCCAGTAGTGGAACATACCTATGTTCAATGCAAGGAGGTGGATGCGGGAGATGGACACTCGGGGGAATGTTACCTCCTAGGTATAGGGTGTCAATTTGCAAAGGATATAAATGAGGCTCTTCTTGGTTGAGGATGCACAACTGTTGAGGCAAAAGATTTGTAACGCAAAAGTGAGAATCGGCTATAGGCTCAATACTACAAGAAGGGCCATGAGATGAAATCACAACTTAATGCCAAAAAAATTCCTTTTTCATAGTCTTAGTCTAATTGGTTTGAAAAAGGGATAAAATTCTACCAAATAGACGTCCATTCAAATCTAATTTACGAGTGTGAAAGAGACAAGTTCACTCATAAATCTTTTTTCTTTTTTTAAAAACGAGTTGGAAAAGGGCTTAACCAACACTCATGACCTTTCAAGTCCAATTTAATGAGTGTGAAAGGGACAAATTCACTCGACAATATTTTCTCTTTTTAGATGAGTCGAAAAAGACCTTAAATTAGACTCATTGAGAGGTTTCTAGGTGGCATGTCATGGGGGAGGTCAAGGCTCCCATGCAGGATTTATGTGAAAGGTCAGTATCTTATGAATAGCTGACACAAGCTTGGGAAAACCCAAAGCTCTGTAAGTCAAGGAGGATAAAGTGCTAGCGGAGGTTACCTTCTCCATGATATATCGGATAATATCTCTTACTTGAAAGGACATAGGAGGAGGCATTGGATACCCCACAAGACCATCCCAATCAAAGGGAACCTCTCCAAGACTTGGACGGAGAGTACTCGGGGAGAGTAAAAATATCTCTTGTTCAGAAGGTGTAGTACTATAAATGTCAATGAAATAGTATGGAAGGTATATAACTAGAACTAGAAGAGCGGGATCGATCGAAAATTGCATCGGCGTGACCACTTCTTCAACCATTGGTTGAATAGGATGTGAGACGATAAGGTTAAGAGATGCATCACCCCAAAAAATAGGGGTGGTGTCGGTCGAAGATTGCATCGACATGACCATTGGATGAATAGGATGTGAGACAACAAGGTCAAGAGACGCATCACCCCCAAAAATAAGGGTGGTGTCGGTTGAAGATTGCATTGAAACGACCATTGGTTGAATAGGATGCGAGACAACAAGGTCAAAAGATGCATCACTCTCTAAAACATGAGGGGTGTTAGCCGAAGATTGCATTGGTGTGATGGTTGTATCAACCAAGGAATATTGGGAAATCAAAGACAAATAAGAACCCAGAGGACCCCCAGGAAAGGACCACGCTTCTGGTATCAGAGCAGTAGTAGGGCAGTAGAAAGGGTCTTGGTATACATCGTGGCTCTATCCGAGAGGATAACATCCTCCTCCATACTGATTCATAAAGGGTTGTAAGGGAATCGACATCGAGGAGGTCGCTTGCGAAGAGAAAGTGACATGAAAAGGGTTATTGATGTGACGATATATGTTTCCCCCAGACGAAGAAACTTCGTGAAGGGGGTTTCCCATAATATAAAAATAACTCCCCCTAGATGAAACACCAGAGGAAAAACGAAGGTCCGCCATGGGAAAAACATTTGTAGGAACCGACATAGCGGAAGAAGGATATATGGACGGAGTGAAATAAGTAGAATTACCACCCATTTGAGCACTTTCTCTTGGAAAAGTGGATTCATAGGAAGGAATATTCTAACCTCCTACCATAAGTGTTGTTTGAGGGATATGACTCCCACTAAATGGAGAGGGAGAATAAGGAGGCATCATGCCCCCAGACCCAAAACTTGGATTCACATAAGGAGGCGAGACAAAGGATAAAAAGTGCGAAGACATGTTTGAAATACCATGAGAAAAATGATTAGAGACCCAAGGCATTGATTGAGTACCATAATTTTGCATACCATTATGAAAAGTGGACGGATTCATCCCCATGAAATGAGTGAACGTCATGGGGGAGGTAGCGGTAAATGGGGGATTCAAAGGAACTCCACTATCCATGATGATGAAAACTCAAGGCACAATATAAGATCCTAAGGTCAACTAATAATCAAAGAGCACAAAAAAATAAAATAAAAGAAAGGCCAATGTGCACACAAACAGGATAAAGTGGTTGAAAGGGACCTCCCTCTCTAAACTAGGTATGGCTTGCCCAAGAGGGGCCTGAGACTCCATTGCTAAAGATTGGAGGAAACATAATCATTTATAAGGGCTCTTGTGGGATTAACAACCATCCGGTCATATCCCCCTAGAGAGGTAATCCTCCATAAAGGTTGTGTGTTGTCTGACCCTTATCTGACCCAGGGTACCTGTAGAATAACCCATGCAAGTAACATATGTGGCACCTAAGTCAAGCAACTAAGAAACCACTCTATAACTGATGCACAAGCGAGAAATCATAAGTCAGGTCCACTGTATGGGTAGGGTAGCAAATTCCAAAACCTTGAAAGCACCACCTCTCATGGAGGTAAGGGCACTAGAAAGATCCTAGATACAAATAGATCCCCAGAAATATCTCTGACGCTAAGAAGGAATCGGGGGGATATCCCTTCAACCAACCTCCTGATTAGGTCCAGTGTAAGTGGAGACTCTTGATATTACCAATTATACAATGGATTTATCCACTGATCTAGGTGGATATTGGTGGCCACCCACCTATTCCACTGGCTCAAAACATAGTTTTCCACCTTGGCAGTTTTTCGGGTTCCAAACTTTCGGGGCCGTTTTGAGGCCCTAAACGATATTTTTTGGGGATTTGAGGCCTAAAGGATTTTTGTATTCACTACGATGGGCTATTCACAAATTTTTCTTCTCAGATAGACCTTTCCAACGAGATATCATGCACCTAAAACAAAGATCGTATGCAAAAGTTACGACCCCGAGAAGTTGATCTACTAACCTACCTAAACAAGGTCCACATGACTTTTGGCGCTTCACCTCCTAGGGTTAGGTTTCTGGATGTCTAGGGTTTTTGAAATTCATGTTTATTGTAAAAGGCCTTTAGAGCCTCATTGTAACCATCTTCTTGTGAATGAGCGAAACCATCACATCTCTTCTCAGAGATAATTTGCCACCATTCTAGCAAGCTTGTTTTCCGCTGCATTTTATAGTTTCAACTTATTTCCTTATTGAATAGAAAACCGGTTTTACTATATCTCTGCTATTTTGTGTTAAGCATATTTTAATAATCTATATTTATTTCATTCTTCTCATAAAATCTAGATCAGTGGTATCAGAGCGGTCTTCTCCTTGTCATCTTAATGCATGTCCCCAACGAGGTTAGGGTACAAAGAATTGGGTCTCGAGCTTGTTTCTCTTTCGTGGTAGGAGAAAAAAAGTATGATGGGACATGAGAACCTTTCAAAATTTTTCTTGAGGAAGCACTCATGCAATAGAGGAACGAGATGATGGATAGTTTTGCGGAAATCCTTCAGCGACTACCAACAGGCGATGCATCTTCCTCAAGCGGAGGCACCGCCCCATTCAAGGTACAAATCAACTTCAATATTCCTATATTTGAAGGTCAGATAGACACAGATGATGTAGACAAGTGGTTGAATCTACTAGAAGGGTATTTTTCTGTCCATAACTTTTTGAATAGAGAAAATATTACTTTTTCACTTCTTAAAGCCATTCCCCATGACAAAGATTGGTGGGAAACTTTCTGTGAGCAAAACGAAATAGAGGAACCCTCATTATTTATAGTCACGGCCACTTGGGAATCCTTCAAGGATGCTATAAAGGAACAATACTACCCTGTCAGAAGTTATGATGACTTGTATATCAAATGGACCACATTGCGGCAAGAAAGAGACCAAGCAGTGCCAGAGTTCACAAATATCTTCCATACCTTGCGTACCAAGCTGGGTATCAAATATTCAGAGTGACATATTGTGCTCAAGTATCGCGGTTCTCTGCATAGATACATCTAAACTAAAATGTAATTTCTGGACATCTCATCCTTGGGCGCGACCTATGGATATGTCGTCAAAATTGAGTAGAAGCTCAAACAAAAGATGCGACAATTTGGGCTTGGGAACCCCTCACAACAAAATCTAGGAAAGGGTAGCCCCAACCCACAGAAAAAAGGATAGAGAAAATATTGAAAGTATCAGGACAACCAGTCCAAGACACAAGGAAAGAAGGAAACCGAAAAGACAAACAAAGATATCAAGAAGTGGTGCGACTTCCATAAGAGCCCTTGGCATAACACTGTTGACTGCCACTCAAAGTAGTCGTTGGTGGCCGAAGTGAAATTCTCTAAATCAAATCTGGGTTTTGACTCTGAGTCAGAACCAGAAAGGAGAAGACAGATCATTGACACGGAACCCAGTGCCACTGTTGCTACCACCAAGATCCAGTCTAGTGAACCAAATAAGCCATAAGAAGGAGAGCACCTCTTCCATTCATCATTAATAGCAGTAGCCAGGAGAACCTCATCTCAACAGAGGTTGTCAAGCGGTTGGCCCTACCGACAACACCACACCCACAACCTTATACCATTGGATGGCTCCACCAAAGAAGCGATCTCTGTGTCAACCACTAGTATCGACTGTCGTATGACATCAAGCCCTTCAAAGATGAGGTATTGTGTGATGTTTCTCCTCTTGAAGTTTGTAATGTTCTTTTGGGCCAACCTTATTTATGGAAACATTATGTTGTATATGAGTCTAGGCCTCGTAGTGTTATTATTACTTTGAACAAGAAATTGTATAGGATACCCGAGGCAGTCCCTCCTAGTGCTATTTCCTTGATATCTTCCAAGCAATGCAGGAAGATCATCTCTCAAACTGGGAAATTTTTCTTCTTTGTGATTTGCTCTCATAGTGAGAAAAATATCGCAGCCACATCTAGGGCCTGCGCAACTGATCTCTCCACACAATAGAAGCAAGTGGAAAAGGTCGTGGAACAATACTCAGATATCTTCTCCTCTCCTACCGGGATACCTCTGAACTGCCAGGTCAAGCATCCCATCGATCTGACCCTAGGTGCACCATTACCCAATGGGCTAGTCTACCACCACTCTTTGTTAGAAAAGAGGAGATCAAGAGGTAGATCCAAGAACTGCTCCACAAGGGGAACATCTGTCCCATCTCATCGCCTTTTGGGAGCCCAATCATGCTGGTGCAGAAGAAAGATGAGATCTAGCGACTTTGCATTGATTATTGGGCCCTGAATAAAATCACAGTCTGAAACCGGTACCTGATTCCTCGAATTGATGACCTCCTTGATCAGCTCATGGGGGCCAAATACTTTAGTAATATTGATATGAAGTCTGGATACCACTAGGTCCCAATAGAATAGATAGATGTATGGAATATTGTGTTCAAGTCAAAAGAAGGTCTTTTTGAATGGTTGGTCATGCCCTTTGGTTTGACAAATGCTCTAGCAAATTTTATGAGGATGATGGAAGATATCCTATGACCTTTCACCAATAATTTTGTAGTGGTGTATCTGGATGACATCCTCATCTAAAACAAGACTTGGGCGGAACACTTGAAGCATATTCAATAGGTCCTGCACACCCTGTGGTAACACAAACTATATGAAAACTTGGAAAAATGCTCCTTCGGCATGGACGGGGTTGATTACTTAGGCTACATCGTTGATCAACATGGTGTGCATGTGGATCTAGCCAAGATCCAAGTCATCCGTGACTAGCCAACCCCAACCACACTCACTAAACTTCAGAGCCTCTTGGGCCTTGCCAATTTCTATTTCACTTTCATGTTGGGTTTCTCTCATATCACATGGGCCCTCAGCCAAGTAACCAAGGGTGGAGGTACGAAAATTTTTGTGTGGGTCCTGTCCCAACAACAAGCCTTCAATGAGTTGAAGAAGCACTTTTTCTCATCCCTGGTACTTTCGTTACCAGACCTGCAACATCGCTTTGAGATTGAGACAAATGCTTCAAACTATGTTATGGGCGTCATCCTCACTCAACAAGACCACCCCATGACATATCATAGTGATACACTACCAGATGTTGTCCGTAAGTACCCTAATTGCAACAAAGAAATGTACTCCATTGTGAAAGCCTACCGCCAATGGAGACATTACATTCTTGGGAAGGAGACAGTCATCCACACTGATCATAAGCCACTACATTTCATGAAGACCTAAGGATAATTGCATAATGACCACCATCAGAAGTAGTCAACATACTTACAGCAGTTCCACCTCAAAATCAAGTATAAAATAGGAAGTACCAACCGATTTGTTTACTACCTCAGTCGACCTATAGTCGCAGCACTCACCACGGGGCTAGACTCTTGCAGTCACGAGACCTCTGGATGGCCCCACCTCTATGAGACAGACCCTAACTTCTCCACCACTTACCAAATGTTGGGCCCCAACTCAGTGGTCACTAATTTCCATCTTAAGGATGGGTTGTTGTGTCGTCTGGGCCATATCTTCATTCCATCAAACGAGCACATGAAGATGATTTGGGAACATCACTATAGTCGGGTGGAAGGACACTTTGGCATTGAAAAGACAATGAAAGTGTTGTAGAAACATTTCTACCAGCCGAAACTTTGACAGGATGTCGACAAGTATATTAGGTCCTACACTGCCTGCGTTATTTCCAAACCGACTACTAAGAAACATGGCATGTACACCCCTCTGCCTACTCCTAACAGGCTATGGGAATCCATCTCAATGGACTACATGTCAGGCCTCTCGTCCACCAATAGGGGAAATGACTTTGTTTTTGTGGTTGTTGATCACTTTCCCAAGATGGAGATTCTAGCCATCTGCAAGAAGAACATCACAACATAAGCCACTATCGAGCTCTTCTTTGAATGAGTTTGGGTACATTTTGGGATCCCACAAACCATTATCTCAGACTATGACAGTCGGTTCCTCAACTCATTATGGTCGAGCCTCTGGTCAATACTAGATACCAAGCTCACCAAATCCACTCCCTTCCATCCCTAGACAGATGGCCAAACTGAGGTCGTCAATCGGATGGTTGTACATATCCTGTGCATTTACAATTAAAAACACCCCCACACATGGGATGAGAGTCTTCCTATTACACATCAAAATCACTCAACTGGATAAGTGTCGCATATTGCCTCTCACTTGTCGCAAGTGTCGCAACTCTCTTACAACTTGTCGCAAGTGTCGCAGGTTGGTTACAGAGTGTCGTAAATGTTGTTGAATCATGCTACCACAATGACGACACTAAAGAGGCACTTGAAACATCTCATGTACTTGGTTTGAAGGAAGAAAACTGGTTCACTGGAGTCAAACATCTCTTAACACCTGAGAGGGCTTCTTAGTCAAGAGTTTGGAGGGGGAACACTCCCCTAAAACTGCCTGAGAAGCGCTGGCGCCCCTCTACCATGCCTCAGGAGCATTATAGTGCTCCTCCACTCCTTTGTAGGAGCGCTGCTCAGTTTTGGAGTGTTGGCGCTTCCCTTGACCTTCTCAGGAGCGTTCTAGCGCTCTGATGCCCCTTCTAAGGGAGCGCTATCTATTCTGGGTGAATTGTTAGCCCGGTGAGAAGAATAAGGGGAGAATCATTCGAGTTTAGGAGGCAGTTGTGCTCGAATTCTTGGTTCTATCAAAATATCTCTGATCCAAGGAGAAGGTTCCCAACTGGTTCTAAACATAACTCAAGAGGTTAGGCTCCTACCAACCTATATAAGAAAGCTCTATGGTGGAGAAGAGGAGGAAGAATTGAATATATGGAACTTATGATCTTGGAGGAAACTTACAGTCAGCCAAAGGAGAGTAATCAGTGAAGCTGCTGTTATCCAGGTTGTGGATCTTTCAGGCAAGGGTTAGACGAAGAGGACTTGACGAAGCTGTCGCATTCGCATCTACGATTGTAA
>ML793511.1:189084-207426 GCA_009831015.1 Picea engelmannii
ACCCTCCGTGGTTTAACTGAGTGTGGTGGTAAGATCGTATTATGGGGATCACTTTGAGGTAAATCCACAATTACTGCATGGAAGCTTCTTAGTTGGTTTCGGGCTTGATACCCTGCCCTTACGTTCGGATCGAACTGTCGACTATTCCCGCCCAGCGGCTGACTGCGAATTGGTAACCTTAGTGGCCATAATCTTTAGGTTCTTACACAAGGTGACGGTGATGGGAAGTCTCACTGTACCTGGAGTAGACATTGGTCAAACTCACTCGGGCTCCTTGGAAGGTAAATCCACAATTACTGCGTGGAAGCCTTGGAAAGTAAATCCACAATTACTGCGTGGAAGCTTTCACCAGGGTGTAAGTCTGTTAAGTAGGTCGCCATTGTAACTGTTCCACCCTAGCCCCACCCCTTCTGGACTTGATCGCGCGACGTTGGATTTCATCACCAACTAGTATGGTCATCAAAAGAAGGTCCTGTTTCTTGGTTGTGATTCTTAGATTTTTTAGCGTGTGCTGTTTCTTTTCGCTAGTTGGCCATAGATCTCTTTCGTCGACTCTTTTCTTCTGCCAACATTGAACCTGCACGACGCTCGCGGAGGCTACAGGGACTTCCTCCAGAAAATATGGAAGGAGACATCCCTCGTTCTACGAAACAATCTCCCCAACAGGGCGAGGTTCAAAACACTACAACTTCTCAGGAAGAAGTTCCCGTCTCTTTGGAGAATTTTAGAATTGTCTCGGACTCCCCGAAAGCCTATCACATTCCAGAGGGATATGAACGACAGATCCTCCACCTAAATTCTGCGGGAGAATTTGTTGTCATAAACCCTTCTGACACCCCGGGTGGGTCTCTTCAAAACCCTTTACCCAATGACCCTTTCTGGACTGAGAACATTGTTCGGAGTCCACCACGCTTGGTGCAAGATCGTTATGGAACAGGAGAAAGTGCTAATGCATCTTCCTCCTATACTCTACCCCCAAATCACTTCATTGGTACTACCACTTTTACGACTACACCAACCGTTTCACCGAACACACCACCCATTGGCCCGAGACCTACCATTCCCCTCCAGATAGCCCATTCGACAATAACCCCGCACATTCCGACCATCCCCGTCGGTAATGTGATAGTTAATCAAGCTTCGATTGGCACACCTGTAACACCAAGACCAAATATCCCTTTTGGATTTAGGGCACTGAACGCATCTGCCACTACCACTGCCCAAACCACTACTCAAATCATACCGGGAAGTTCCATACCGATCCAACAACCCAAAGGGATTGTTCTTGGTGGTTCTAACCCAATCGGCAACACTGGTCAATATTTCACGTCTGGCCCTCAAATCCCGGGAACTCTACCTCAAACTGGAGGGCACCCTCATGCTGGGGGGCAACCTCAAGCCGGAGTCCACCATCAGCCACAAGGACAAACTATGTCCATTGCACCCAATCCATGGAGCATCCCTTTCCAAGGCAATCCACATGCCTCCACGGGACAAACTATGCCTACCTCATCTAACCCATGGAACGTTCCTTTCCAAGGAAACCCACACTTCCCAGCAAGCCAAAATTTGCAGACTCCGCAACAACCTCCTTATGGACAAATGCCCAACCCAACCCTTAACCCTCAAAACCCATCCGGTTATCCTCCGCTCACGCAGGCTTTTCAAAACACTTCAAATCCTATGTACCTTGGTCAAAACCAACCCAACATGAGAGGGCCCACGAGTTATAATTATCCACATAACCTAGTATTGGGCCCCACTGGTGTTCCTCTACCGCACCAGCATTACCCATAGGTTAACCGACAACTACCTTTTCTAGCCACCTTGGACCTTCCAGATTTGTCTCGGTTAATGAATGATCCCATTCATCATTCTTCGGGTTGGCCAGCTATTCCAACAAAGCTCCCTTCTGATATCCCAAAATTCGACGGAAAATCCAGAGAAGACCCAAACAACCATGTAATGACCTTCCATTTGTGGTGTTCATCAAACTCCCTCATGGACGATTCGATTCGTTTGCGTCTTTTCCAACGGACACTTACGGGTTCCGCAGCAAAATGGTATATTGAATTACCACGTGCATCTTTTTACGATTTCAACTCCCTCGCCATGTCCTTCCTCACACACTTCCAATTTCCCATACGATACGAGACGGGTACTAAACTATTAACTTCTCTTCATCAGACAACTTCCATACACATCTCCGATCATATTCATGAATGGAGAAGATGACGAAGGCTAATTAAAGCGGTCATCCCTGACCAATTATTAGCGGAATGGTTCACGAAATCTTTACTACTCTAGATCGCTCGTGATGTTGCCATGGGCGGCGTGGTCACCGAGGAAGAAGCCATTGCCCGAGCTCAATACTTAGACTTAGTCTATTCACAATCCGGTACTCTGTATGAGTTGATACCAAATGCTACCCGTCCCAATAACGATCCATCCAAACCATTGACCGCTTCGCATGTGGATGGAGTTATTGGCTCCGTCAAAACTCAATCTACTGGAACAATCCAGCGGCCCGTTGCCATGACCGCCCCCAGTTTGACTGCACCCTCTTCTACCCCCACCCAAACTCAAGTCTTTGATGTGAATGTGGTCCAAGCAACACCTTCACAACAACCCGGGGGCAAGAAGAAAGCGAGAAACAAAAAAAAAAGAACAATAACAATGAACAACCCAAGACTCAACCACAAACCCCTGCTGCTGGAAAACAACCACAGCGAAAACCAAAATTCCCCTGTCTCATGTGCGATGACGATCACTACACTCAAGACTGCCCACATCGCGATGAAGTGGCTAAAATTTTTAAGGGAAATTCACAACCCACTGTGCTCACTCAGCCTTTTCCGCAACAAAAATCTTTGGTTGCACAAACCCCCATGCCGGGGGGCAGTTCCAACCAACCCCATGATGAGGCATCGACAAGCGCACACATTTACATGTTCAACGGGGTTAATCTAACCACTTGTTCTGCGACATACGACACACCAGTTAAACCCGATAAGCCGAAGACTACTAATGGTTGTTCGCCAGATCCTTTACCATCTGCTGTCAATCCTCCATCTGTTAGCCCTCCATCCGAGCCACTTCATATTGAGAAACCTTATTTTGACTCCATCTTACGCCCCCCTAAGAGCACCATTCGGAAATCCACTTTCAATCCTAATTCACGAGCCACCCAAAATTACAATATTGTAGAAGATTTGGCCCAAGCTCCGTGTGCCATGTCTGCATTGGAAGTGTTACAACACTGTCCTACCCAACGTAGGACGCTCTTAGCTGCTATTGGCGCTTTCGATCCCGAGTCATCCAATTACATCATGTTTAACCTGGATGACCATCAACCACAGCTCTCCCACCAGCTAGCTTTCCAAATCGATGTTGTTGTTTATAATCAACAAATCCATCGAACCATTTTGGACGAGGGAGCCTCCACCTGTGTCATGTCTCTATCCTGTTGGAAAGGTTTGAAATCACTTGCCCTTAAAAAATCCCCTACGATGTTACGCGCTTTCGATGGACGAGGTTTCCATCCTCACAGATTATTGCAATCCCTCGCCGTTCAATTGGGCGGCGAAACTGTTACCATTGATGTCGAAGTGGTCGACGCTCCCCTCGATTACAATCTATTACTCGGAAGAAGTTGGTTCTACGCTATGACTGTTGTTGCTTCGTCGGTGTTTTGATGTGTACAATTCCCTCATCAAGGCAAAATTGTCACCGTCGATCAACTTGATTTCTGTACACCCGACGCCCGCATCCCTGCCACCAACAATATTCCTTTCCTGGGAGACCACATGGTTACGTATGAAAGCATTGGTGTTGGCTTATTGAAAGATTCTAGCCTCATGGGTACCTTCCCTACACCACTTCCAGCTACTACACCTCATAATGCCGCCGTCAATATGATCTTGACTTTGCCTTATCAATCCTTGGAATCATCTGACCCTTGGATTGTGCCTAGTCCTTTGGAATTTGATGGACTCAGTGACACCATGCCACTCAGCCCAGCCGAGGTCGCATACGTAGCTATTCAATATGCCTCTCCCTCTTCGAACACTTCACATTCATTGGCACCCGACACTTACTCGGTGCCCTCGTGGTTGAATTCCCTATCATCTACCGTTGATTACATTTCCCACATTTTTCCTTCGGACGAATCTATCATGGAAATGCTTAGCATTGACGATCTGCCCTGGGATGACAACCACCACCGATCCTCTTTTCTTCCACCTTTGGAAGAGGTGCAAGACATACAATCTGTCTTCCCCCCCGATGTTACCAATGCTCCACAATCCCCTATCCTCACCCATGATACTTTCTCTGAGGGAAACATGGGTGACATCTCTACCACAATCACAATTGACATTTCATTCAAAGAAGGTGTCGTGGAAAACATTAATCTTGGTGCTAATTGCACACCTGACGAAGTGGTTTCTTACACCGCTTTTTTCAAGGAATTCCACGATGTCTTCGCATGAAGCTATGAGGAAATGCCAGGGATTGACCCTTCCATCGTCATACACGAAATCAAGACTTACCCTGATGCAAAACCGGTTCGACAGAAACTCCGCCCGGTTCACCCCAAGAAATTGGTAGCTATAAAGGCAGAAGTTGAAAAACTTCTAAAATCTGGCTTTATCTACCCTGTCCCATTAACGGAATGGGTCTCTAACCTCGTTCTGGTTGCTAAGAAACAAGGGACCATCCGTGTTTGCGTAGATTATCGTGATCTTAACAAAGCTTGTCCCAAGGACAACTACCCTACACCCTTTATCAATCAAATCATCGATAATTGCGCGGGAAGTGTGATCTTCTCTTTCATGGATGGCTTTTCTAGATACAACCAGATCGAAATCTTACCTGCTGATCAACATAAGACAGCCTTCATCTTCCCTTGGGGAACTTTCGCATACCAAAAGCTACCTTTTGGCCTTAAAAATGCTGGTGCCACTTTCCAGCGAGCCATGTCGTACGCTTTCCACGACATCAAGCATATCGCAGAACCCTACCTCGATGATTTACCTGCCCATTCATCCAATCGACCCGATCATATTGATCACTTGCGGGCAATTTTTCTTCGATGTCATTTCTATCGTATTCGCCTGAACCCACATAAATGCATCTTCGCTGTCGAATTCGGCCAACTCCTTGGTTTCATCATCTCCAAAGACGGGATCAGGGTGGATCCCCTAAAGATCCAGGCCATTCTAGCCTTACCCCCACCCACCAACTTAACCCAACTTCAAAGTTTCCAAGGCAAGGCAAAATTTCTCCACCGTTTCATCTGCAATTACGCCGAGATCACTAAAGGATTTATGCGGTTACTGCAAAAGAACGTCCCTTTCATCTGGGATGACACTGCCCAATGGTCATTCGACGCTCTCAAGCACTCTTTGACCCATACTCCTTTGTTACATCCTCCCGATTATACAAAGGATTATATCCTTTACTTGGCCGCTTCTACTTCCACCATTGTGATGGTGTTAGTTCAAGAGGACTCTAACGACGATGAACACGTGATTTATTATCTGAGCAAGAGTTTATCCAGACCCGAACTCAGATACTCGCATGTCGAAAAACTGGTTATGGCAGCTGTCATCGCTGTCCAACGATTCCGCCACTACATCCTATTACGCACCACCACGATAATCGCAGACTCTAACCCCATGTACCACGTCTTAACACGTCAATTACTTGGGGGCAAATATTTGAAATGGATCGTGAACCTTCAAGAATTTGATCTTGAGTTTACAAAGGCCAAAGCCAAAAAACCCCTGGTGTTTGCCGAGCTCATCTGTTTTCTCCCAAGTGCCGATGAAAACAATGAATCTAGAGACCCTCTTCCTGATGAGTCTCTCTTTCTCATCAGCACCTCTGACCCTTGGTATGGAGACATTCTCCTTTACCTTCAAACCCAACGTTTTCAGCCCAACATCTCTCGAGAAGAGCGTCGACGCATACGTCACCACTCTCGCCATTACCTCATCCTCGATGACACTTTATACCGCCGTGGTATTGACACCATTCTTCGACGATGTTTGATTCACGAAGAGGCTGAACGCGTTCTGAACGATTGTCACCTTGCCGCTTGTGGCGGTCACCTCTCCGGGATGGCCACAGCCCAAAAAATCCTACGTGCCGACTACTTTTGGCCCTCAATCTTCAAAGACTGCATCGAGGCCGTCAAAAAATGCCCACCCTGTCAAATCTTCAACAAGAAGGCACGAACCCACCCTACTGTGCTGCATCCCATTATTGCCATCGACCCCTTTTCCAAATGGGGTATCGATTTCATGCAGTGTAAGCCTACCTCAGCCGGGGGGCACGGTTACATCATCGTCGTCGTCAATTATTTCACAAAATGGGTTGAGGCTATGCCTACCTTCCTGAACGATGGCCGTACTGCAGCTCTATTCCTCTTCAACCACATAATCACTCGTTTTGGTATACCACATGCCATTGTCACCGACCATGGTGCACACTTCAAAAACTAGATGATGAGCGAATTACACGTCAAATTGGGTTTTCGCCATGAAAACGCATCCCCTTACTATCCTCAAGCAAATGGACAAGTTGAAGCTATCAACAAAGTCCTAAAAACCATGATCCAACGCATGGTGGGGGAAAACAAGACATCGTGGCATTTACAACTGTTTTCTGCTCTCTGGGCCTATCGCACATCTGTGAAAACCTCAACTGGATTCACTCCTTTCCAGCTAGTCTATGGCATTGAAGTCATCTTACCAATCGAGTGCGAAATTCCGTCACTCAAATTGGAAGTAGAACTCCTGCCCCATACTTCTGCGGAAGAAGAACAATTCTTGTACCTATCCAAACAGGACGAAACACGCCGTGATGCTGCTCTCGCTAATGAGGCACATCAGAAGCGGATCAAGAGTCAATATGACAAATCTGTCCAACCTCGAGCCTTCACAGAAGGAGACTTAGTCCTCGTTTATGACCAAGCACACGATAAATTGGGAACAGGAAAGTTAGAACCTATGTGGCATGGTCCTTACATCGTGAAGCATGTTTTACATAGAGGTGCTTACGAACTAGTAGATCATGATGGAATTTCCTTAGGAGAGCCCCGAAACGAGCTTTACCTTAAAAAGTACTATGCCTAGATCACCTAGCATCTGTACGTTGTACACTATTGTATTTTTAGTTTGGTGTGCCTTTTCTTTCGCGTGCTCGAGTCTTTACCATTGCCACTCATGACTGTGCCTGTGTTTTCATGCACAGATGACGTCTGCCTTTCCTATCTTTTTTGGGTTCATGGATGGTGCCAGCCGACATACCCGAAACATTGCCTCGGTAGCATGGGTTATTTATCAGTTTGACGAGGTGGTGAGTTCAGGAGGCATTTGTTTAGGACCAGCAACCAACAATATGGCAGAATATCACGCTGTCATTGGACTATTAACCCAGGCCTCCTCCCTAGGTATCTCTCGTATCATTATTTACTTAGACTCCCAACTCGTGGTTTATCAACTCAACCGCATCTACGCTATCCGTAGTCCTATCCTGCTACGTCTACACTTGCAAGTTCACCATCTCGAACGAATGTTTGATTACATTGAATATAGACACATTCCAAGAGAACTTAATAGTGTTTCAGATTCATTAGCCAATTACATCATGGATCGGTATTTAGCCCACAGATAAGATTCAAGGAAAGAAAAAACTGTACATTACATGTAAATTAAAACACATCACAAACCATTGGCATCATAAAACTCGAAACTATATATATATATATATATATATGGCGTGACTGAAATGTTTACATTACATCAAAAAGTCTGTAAGAGAACAAAATATTGGGCTCATCCACCCATACAACTTCGCCAGACAAGGTGTACAAAAAACATGATCTCGGGGAAACTCTAATCTCCCCGCACTACATTGTGCTGTGAGTAATATAACATTGTGCGTACTACACGTCTCAATAGAGAATTGATATTCTCTGGCACCCCTACAGTGTGTCGTTGCAAATGCAAAGGCACGTCCCCTCTCCGCAGAGGAGGGATACCCATCGTAAGGCCCTGGAGGTTCCTCTCAACCTCCCGGAGACCCACCACCGGTACTACTGGGTCTGCTACAACTGGGGTGCCACCACGACGTCCTGACACTGGTATGTTCGTTGGGCGCACTGCTCCCTTGTCTGCACATTGAAGGCAAAACATCTGTTAAACACTCTCTTACATACCCAAAAAAATACATATATATCAAAAACATAAAAACAAACTAGACGAGGTACGACTTAGTCTCTTACCTGACTCGTCCCAATCTTCCCCCTTGGGCAGGATCAAATCCATACTCCCGTGGAAGTCTACATCAGCATATGGGAAATCCTTGATCCAGAGGAACTGTCGCCTCAACCAGGCAAAGAAATCACCAGTAAAACAGAACTCCGACTCCAAAACTAACCTCGGGGATAGGCTAGTCCACCTCTCCATCCGAGGCTCATCCACTGGTTGTACTGCCAGCGCAATCTGAGGCTGCATCTGAGGGATGCGCTCTAAGAAAAATGAGACTAAGAAAGAACCATAGCCAAACTGCTTTTGGCCATTCCTGCACCGAGAAATTTGTTCCTTCACATTCCGAAGGAACGCTGCACTCCAATTGAACAGTGTAGGCTCTAAACACTGAACGCCATAGGCCACTTGTGACCTCGAAGCCAAATGAGCACTAGTACTACCAGTCGCACTAGTGATAGCAAACAATATGGATCGAAGAGGCAGATCCCGGATATCCTTGATAGGGATCCTGCCCCCTACCAACCTTGCTCCTGGAACACAATGACGTGCCAAATACACGTCCACCTGCTTAGGCAATGTCCTCTGCCTTGTAAAAGCTATAGGGACCTCTCTTTTTGAGAGGCCGGTCAGAAAATACACATCTTCCAACTCGATGGTCAGGAGCTGTGCACCAATACGGAATCCCTATTCAGTGATGTCCCAAAGACCAATGATATGCTCAAGCAATAGAACCTCGCTTTTCATTTTTTGCAGTTTGAAAAACTTGAGTAATCCACCGGCCCTCAAAGCAGCCCGCGTACGAGGACTCCATAGAGCAGCTATATCATCCATCTCATGTTCCCACTCCTTCCACTCGATCATGATTGCCGAATATGTCTACAAAACAAAAATTCGAAATTTTCCATCATTCCCCAGGTTTTTGTGATTTCGGCAATTCTCAAAAAGCATTTTAAAACATGAAAACAAATGCCCATTACATCTAAAGGTAACCAATCATCGTTTTCAACCACCACATCCTTTAAAATTTACTAAACAATGATTAAAACATGATAAAAATGAAAAACGTTTGTAGGAGGTGCGTGGGCCCATGAGGGGAGTTTTTTGCGAATTTCTTTGGTCAAAATGGTCGAACTAATAAATGGTTGAAGTGTAGGCATCTTAATGACCATTTCCCAATGCATTTTCGTGAATAATTTCCCCCATTTTATTAACTTTTAAAAGGAGGCCAATTTGGTCCAAAATGGTCAACCTAGGGCTTCGTGTTCTAAACTAATAATGCTATAAAGATCAACTTAGAACCATACAATTGAAAGAGCAACGAACAAACACCTACCTGGTTCGAACGGTGTGCGAATAGATCAATCGTAGCTTCGGTAGCGAGAAGAACAAGTTTGGCTCCAGTTGAGATTCTCCAATACTCCACAAAATCCTTGCGAATGAAATGGTAAATGAGTTTTTCAAGTCAATCTATATTTATAAAATTTCATTTTCATAAGCTATGGTCATTTTGGGTTTCTCTACTGGTGAAAATGACTTCACTAATCCCTGGTTTTTAGTTTCTGTCATCGCAAGTTGTTGGCAATCCTAATGCATCTTCCACCTTGTCGTACTTATGAGCATAGTCTTAGTTCGTTCTCGAGCTCGACAATATGAGAACGCAACCGGGTAAACTTTTATCTCTTTTTTAGACCCGTACAGACACGATCACACGAAAAAGGAACCCCCCTGGAGTCTCCTTTAAACCCTTTTCAGACTCTCTAAATATGAAAAGATTTTTGAGTGACCTTGCTTCCTTTCACGCTCGTTAAAAGGTTAGAAAGGGTGTCTTTCGAGCGATAGTTTAACCCTTTTTTGGTCTCAATCGACTACTGTACGAAAAAGGAACTGAGAGAGTTCTCTTTTAAGTGTTTTTCCAAACTCTATAATCCCGAAAAACCTTTGAGTTTTCTGTCTTTGGACTCGTTAAAGCACACATCGACAGACCCATATGGGACTGAACCCTTACTTCTTCCAGTTCATTAAACAAAGGAAGAGGAACTTACCGAAGGTAAGTTATATCGAGCATGTGTTATCCTCCTCGAGCTCATTAAATTAAAAAGAGGTACTCATCTATCTGGATGGGGGAAAAATTGAAAGGAACAAGCTAAGTAGTCTCTTGAGAACACCATCTAGCACTTCTTAGAGTCGCCCTTGAACACGACACTTTGTCATTTGCCCATATCATAATCCGCTGAACCTCTGCACTGAGCCAATCTTTGAGTTTCCTTTCACTCCCTTAGGTCACTTGACGCAAGTCGCAGTATCCATTGTATGATTTTGGTCCATGCCATGTTTTGTCTCAGTGTTCAAGGGAAGTATCCGCCTCGAGAGTCAGCCATCCCTAATATCTTGCCTCAAAACCCGTGTCAGTCCATGTACATTTGATCTGCCAATTACATATCCATATCCGTTTCATGTCGTTGATGGGGGATACATCAAGGCCCTCCCTCGACGAGTCTATCCCTGTCGACTCCAACACATTATCCAGGAATTAGACTTAGAAACCAGTTAGTACTTTGAGACCTGCATGCCTCAATGGCAGGCCTCCTCACATTCGACAGTGGGTTTACATCAGTGACCCCTGATCGAATGATTCCACGAGTGTTTGACCTCAGCTCATCTATTCACATTCGCTGGAATGTACTAGGGTACCTTGGGAATCATCGACATTAATGGTGATCTCCCTCGCACTTGTTAATGGTTCACCTCATTGACCGGTAATCAAGTGGTTTCTGCCATGTTCGACGTCAAGACATCCATTCACATTGTCAGATTCGTACCATATTGGGATTGGTATGAAGACCCTGGGTTGAGCCATCACTTTGATATTTGCTTCACCCAGGCTGCGAAGGAGTTCTATTGGACAATGACACATGCACTGCTACATAGATCCACTTTGTATTGGTCGTGGCTATGTCTTATTATCTCGTAGATCCACTGTGTATTCTTCGTGGCTACGATTAGTTTGAGTCACTAAAGTATAGATCCACATTGTATCTTTGGGGGCTATACCCCTGTTTGTCAATACAATTATGGATCCGCAGTGTATTTTATGGCGGCCATACCTCACAAGTCTCGATGTCCCAAGCATAGGTATGCCTACCTTGGGTTTTGAAATATGTCATGATATTGGTTGGATGTTTGTGAGCAGCTTCCGTCAGGTTCTTCGAGTCTAAACCCTTGCTTGAATATCTACAAAGTACTTCAGTCATCAGTCCGCATCTTCTAACTTCATACTTTGGGGGGCATTCTGTTACACATCAAAATCACTCAACTGGATAAGTGTCACATATTGCCTCTCACTTGTCGCAAGTGTTGCAACTCCCTTACAACTTGTCGCAAGTGTCGCAGGTTGGTTACAAAGTGTCGTAAATGTTGTTGAATCATGCTACCACAATGACGACACTAAAGAGGCACTTGAAACATCTCATGTACTTGGTTTGAAGGAAGAAAACTGGTTCACTGGAGTCAAACATCTCTTAACACCTGAGAGGGCTTCTTAGTCAAGAGTTTGGAGGGGGAACGCTCCCCTAAAACTGCCTAAGGAGCACTGGCGCCCCTCTACCATGCCTCAGGAGCGTTATAGCGCTCCTCCACCCCTTTGTAGGAGCGTTGCTCAGTTTTGGAGCGTGGGTGCTTCCCTTGACCTTCTTAGGAGCGTTCTAGCACTCTGATGCCCCTTCTAAGGGAGCGCTCTCTATTCTGGGTGAATTGTTAGCCCAGTGAGAAGAATAAGGGGAGAATCATTCGAGTTTAGGAGGCAGTTGTGCTCAAATTCTTGGTTCTATCAAAAGATCTCTGATCCAAGGAGAAGGTTCCCAACTGGTTCTAAACATAACTCAAGAGGTTAGGCTCCTCCCAACCTATATAAGCAAGCTATATGGTGGAGAAGAAGAGGAAGAATTGAATATATGGAACTTATGATCTTGGAGGAAACTTACAGTCAGCCAAAGGAGAGTAATCAGTGAAGTTGCTGTTATCCAGGTTGTGGATCTTTCAGGCAAGGGTTAGACGAAGAGGACTTGACGAAGCTGTCGCATTCGCATCTACGATTGTAAGTACTGCTGTCGTTATTCTCATTAATATGACAAGCTTGGCCTGTTTCTTTCTAGTTTGTGTCTAATGTTACATAAACTTGTCATCTATTGATAGATCTGTTTTCGAGCTAATGTCAGTAGAGTAGGAAGTGGTCGTATCTTGTTTTGTCCACAGACCTTAGAGAGGAGCAAAAGGATTGGAGCGCAACTCGGAGCGTGCAAGGACAAACATCGATTAAAAGGTACTTCTATTATCCTTCCTTCTCATGCATTAGTTTAGATAGTTTTGAAAGGAAGTCAGTGTCCACGTTAAGCATTTTTCTGTCTAGGGTTAAGGTCAAGCCTTAGAGGTCGATCTACTTGTCCGCAGGAAAATTTTCCTACAACACTTCCCTATGTCCATCATAGCTACAATTGATCCCTTCATAGCTGAACTGGTCATAGCCCCTTTCAAGTGGGTTTATGATTCCAAGCATTGGGCCCCATGGATGTTGCACTACCCCTGGCGACCACCTCAGCCGACTCGTCCCCTGCTCCACCAGAATTTGACAAAACCACCCGGTTCATTGAGTGGATCCAACACATCTGCCAACAGGTTTAGGATATTCCATAGAAGTTTAATTCCAATTACAAGCAACGCCATTATCAACATCGGGTGCCACATAAGTTTCAGGTGGGCGACAAAGTTTGGTTGCATTTGCAGAAAGAACATCTTACAGGGCTCCATCAGAAGATTCACCCACTCCTTTATGGGTCATACACCATCACCAAGGTTGTGGGTGAAAATGATTTTGAGCTCAACATTTCCCCCTTCCTTGGTCTTCATCCATTATTCAACGTGGCTCTCCTTCAACCATATTTCCCACCATTATTAGACACCTCAAAGATAGCAGAGTCGTTGACACCAACAGAGATCAACCCTGAATGCATGCAACATGCATCCAATGATCAAATTGTGGACACACATATCAATGGAACTCAACAACAAAGGATCTAGATTTATCAAGTCATCAAAGAAGGGCAGCTCCTACACCAAGGCAAGTGGCTCACCCAGGGCCAAATTCAACAAAAAATTCCTCATATGATGGGGGAACTCAATGCAATGGATACCATTGCTTCCTAAGGAGGGAGGATTGATCTAGGTGAATATCAGTGGCCACCCACCTATTCCACTGGCTTGAAAAACAATTTTCCACCTTGACAATTTTTCGACAGTTTTTCAAGTTCCAAACTTTCAGGGTCATTTTGAGGCCCTAAACGATGTATTTTGGGGATTTGGGGCCTAGGGGATTGTCGGAGGCACTACCTTGGGCTAGTAAAAAATTGTTATTCTCTATTAAACCTTTCCAATAGGATATCGTGCACCTAAAACATAGATCATATGAAAAATTTACGACCCCGGGAGGTTGATGTACTAACTTACCTAAATGGGGCCCACATGACTTTTGGCACTTCATCTCCTAGGGTTAAGTTTTTGGATGTCTAGGGTTTTTAGCATTCCTGTTTATTTTAAAATTCCTTTAGAGCCTCATTGTAACCATCTTCTTGCGAATGAGCACAACCATCGCATCTCTTCTCAGAGATAAGTCACCACCATTCCAACAAGCTTGTTTTCCCCTGTGTTTTATAATTTCAGCTTATTTCCTTATTGAATAGAAAACCAGTTTTACTATATCTCTGTTATTTTTTGTTTAGCCTATTTTAATAATCTATATTCATTTCATTTTTCTCATAAAATTTGGATCATCTACTCCCTTAGACAGACACATGTTGAGTTAATAGCCTTGGAAAAGTTTACTCACAAAATCTTATTCCAAGGCACTAAAACCTAAGCTGGTTTGTGCACCCTAGAAAATAAAATCGTTACTAATCAATTTTAAATTATAACGTTAATTTTAATGGTCGTGCTTACTAAAAAATGTGTGATCGTGAAACTAGTGATGTTATGACTCAGTAAGTAAGTAAATATGAATACAATGAAAAGTCCTAACTTCAATTTCCAATGAATAGTATTCTTCTTAAAAACAATGCAATTTTCAATTCAATTCTGCAATTCTGAATAAAAAATGCAATCTTTATTTACATGCACTAAGATAAATGACAAATACTCAAAATATCAAAATTCCAATCAATGCAAAATTCCTAATATTTTTGTATTTTCAATATAAGAAAAATGAAAATGCATGGATCGAACAACAACTTGATATATAAAGCCTTTATTGTATATAGAAAGAGACAACTCAAGTAGGATACCAAGGAGAAAAACACCCAACTCAATGTACAAGGACAATCAAAATGAGAAGATGATGAGAAAGGTACCGCCCAAAAATTCAACCAAAGAAAGGCTTCTTGTCATTCCACAGACACTTAACAGTCACTATAGAGACCCAATAAGACTCAACAATCATCAAAACCTACCCAGAAACCACCAAACCTAGCAAACAAGCAAAAGAGGTTGATGTACACGATTGTTCAAGGGAAAAGCACATACGTACGCAGCTTGCAGAGGGACAACACACATATGTACATGAGTTTCGAGCAAAAACCCACGTATATGTGTCAAAACACAGCTAGGCTAAGGAGAAGGTTGAAAGACTCAGACCTAGAGTGAATAGAGGCTATCAAGCAATGATACAACAAGAAACACAATATGAATGAGAGAAATCTAAGGAGAAAAACACTCCAAACCCCCAAAAAAGAAGATTTAATCTCCAGTATGGTCGCCAATTCTCTTACGAGAAAAATATCTCTATGGCTAGGGGAAAACCACAATAGAAGGAAATGAATGCAAAAATCAACTATATTCTCAAGTATTCTATATAAACAAATATGCTAGCAAGACAAGATAAAAGACCTACCTTGTCCAAACGTTTGATGAAGTCCACCATTGAGCACTTGACCCAAAGCAATATACCTACAACTAGTCCTCAACAACCAAGAAAAGCAAGCATATGGTGATAATATATGATGTTATAACATTCAATAGCATAATCCATTAACATTCATAACAAATACGCCCACATAATACTAATTCAAATATTTGAAAGATATCAATTGGACGCGAAAAGAGTATTTCTATTAAGATATAATCAACGGAAGTGAATAAGTTACAGACTTCTGTGTCGGCACGATTCAGAATTGAGAAACTAAGTTCTTTCCATCTGGTCCTCCACCAAAGGAAAGCTCATATAAGAGAGACAATGAAGTTCTCCATCAATAAGGGAAGAGATTGGGGGCTGAACACTGTGTTCAGACTTAAAGAATAAAGGGATGCAGACTCAACGTGAAGTGAATAATTACTCCAGAGTAACTTTTCTCTCAAAGTTGAATTCTTTCTTCTCTTTTCCATAGCTTGGAATTGGCCCATTTATAGCCTTCAAGTGGAACTGAAGGGACAAATCATAGCGTTTCCAATATATGGAAGGCCAAGGATTATTGATATCTTGTCATGACATGGAAACCCAACACCATTTTTCATTTTTGGGCACATTTCCCGATGTTCATGGGCTGTAGTGGTGAAACTTGTGTATACACATGTTGTATAGTAGGCAAGGTGCGTATATGTGGAAAACATGTATTTTTAGCATTGGGATTTGCAAAAAGGGATTAAAAGTCTGCATAGGGAAATGGAAAAAGTCATTTTGTACAAGATTGCATAGGATGAGGCAAATCTTGCTATAAAATTCAACAAGAGCCACCATCCCTATCCACAAGGCCCAGATCCAACTAGTCCCACAACACCCTCCATAGCATCATTTCGCCAGTCCAAGATGGCCTACAAAACTCCGTCGATCCATTATATCATACGCGACAGGATTCGTTCTCGTTCTGTTTGGAGGCCGAAGAGGGATTTTCTACGACGCATGTGCAGGTTTCCTGCCTCCAAGTTCTAGGGGGAATAAGTCCCTTGAAAACAAAAAAATTTGTATGAAGCCAATGTATTTTTGCCACAAACTAATTTGTTCCCCTTTCTCCATCTGTCTCCCCGACTCTTGATTCCTCCCTCGACAACCAAGAAGTTACCTTCACCGCAATCTCAATCGGGTGTTCAACACAGTAGGTCTAGCTTGGGATCCTGCGACGCAGAAGAGAAAAGAGTTATCTCCGTCAAAACTAAAAGACTCGAAGAGAGCCCAGGATCTGTTATATCATCGCTGGACTACAAGCTTCCATCACCGTGGAATGGGGATGTTAAACCTGCTTATTCACCTTTCAGAGACCTGGGTCCGCCCAACGATGCAGTTCGTAGGCTATGAAACAAGCCAGCTTCGACCTTTATTAGTGTTTAACGGAAGTATAACCCTAACAAGCACAAGCCAAAACCTAATTCTGCTACCCATGTTTCGTCCTGCGATGGAAGGGAGCTCCTGATGGATTGAGAGGCCTTGTGGGTGGAGGTTAATGAAAGCACTGGAATGAATAATCACATCCATCCCCTCAAATAACCTATCTATCTGTCACTCCTTTGGTTTGCACAGAGATACTGCTAGAAGCTTCCTGTGCTTTATATTTCTTATATAATTTGCATTGGTTACCATGATGATGTTTCAATTTTTCTCTATTTCAAACTGAAGAAATGTTTTCTTTGCTTTCCAAAAGACAAAGAATTTGTTGTGAAAATTTGGTATAAATTTTGATTGTAGTAGGGTTGTTTAGCAGTGAATAAACAACCCATTTAATGGACAGACATGATCGCTTCCCATATTGACATGTCCATTCAATTTGTTGTGTTTTACTCTCAAGAATCCCTTCTTCGATCTCTTTTGAGCAATGTGATGAGCTTGTTTATATAGATTTCTGCAATCTATTTTCTGTGAAGGAAGAATCTATTGCTTGTGTATGAAGTTCTGATTTTCTTCTTTTCTGTTTGAGCATATATACAAACATATATACTTAGTGACATGTTCAGCCATGAACTATAATAATGAAAAACCAAATACAACATATGGAAGATTTGTTGACAGTTCATACTTGATGGACTACCAAGTCAATGATATGATTTCAAGTGACTACTCAAGATTTATTTTATTAGATAGTTTCCAGTGTTATATTGTTCATTCTCAGCTCTATTGCACTCCAGCTTCATCCATTATTACACAAATTTAGGACTTGTAAGACAACTGCCAGGGGAAGGGAACTAAAATGAAACAGAAAAAACATATGTTATTAATCAACATACCAACACTATTTTGGCTATTACTTGCTACGCTTAGTCATGCTTAGTCACATATTAGAGAGAACCAGAATAAAATGATGAATAGACTATACATATTACTTAGAGCCTTCAGAATAACATGTAAGAAAGATTAGCGCAATAGCTTTCTCTTGTTAGAAATAGTAATTACTCAGCTTTTATGCGTTTTTGTTTTTACCAAGTTTCCGCTTTATTTGCGTTTGCATGCTTTTACGCATGAATGTAAAACCGCATGACTGTAAACCATTGTAATATACATACATTCGTGTGAATAGAAATATGGCTGTGGCATTAAGCCCTTTCACTGTCTGTTGTGTACCATTTGATTCTTTATGCCATCCACATTCTTTTACATGGTATCAGAGCCTTCGACCGGGAGGAGCCGATAGCTGCTGTTGGCGCTGGAAGGAGCTGTAGCTGCCCTAATTCGTGTGCGCGCGGTTTGGAGAGTCGCTGCCAAGGATTTCAGAGTCCTCCTGTAGTGAGGTAGAGGAACCGCACCAGTTTGCAAGGAAGATCGTTGCTGGAAGTGAGCTTGCAAGGAAGATCGCTACGTGAAGAGGCGTGACCGGTGTGGAGAGCGACCATGGGTGCTCTGCTCGAGTAACCCGCCCATCGTTGAGAGAGGAGCCGCGCAGTGAGCTGTGGAAGAGCCACCAGAATTCAGAGCCGCGGACACTGCAGATTTCCGCAGGTCTCTCCGCGGCAAGGTGCGGAAGAATACTACTCGCACTTCACGCTAGAAGTTTTTCGAAGTTTTTTTTTAAGATGGAAAACTTTCTGAAGAACATGCCGG
>ML793511.1:207526-222248 GCA_009831015.1 Picea engelmannii
AGGAGCAGTTAGCAGATATGTTTACAAAGCCATTAGGAAAACTTGCATTTGAGTATCAGAGACAACACTTAGGCATAGGTAGTGCGGATGATGTAATCCCATTCGTAATTAAGAGGGAGTGTTAGAAATAGTAATTACTCACTGCATGCAAGGCTTTTCTGCCTTTTACCAGCGTTAGAGTTTTATTCTATTTTAGACTGCATGCTTTTACGCATGACTGTAAACCATTGTAAACCTATACATTTGTGTGAATAGTAAGACGGCGTATGAAGCCCTTTCATTTTTGCGTGTATATTTTGACTCTTTATGCTCTGCACATTCTTTCATAAGCTGCCTTGTTTCGCAGCCTTCGAACTGCATCGTCGAGCGGACCCAGGTCTCTGAAAGGAGAATAAGCAGGTTTAACGTCCCCATTCCACGGTGATGGAAGCTTGTAGTCCAACGATGATATAACAGATCCCGGGCTCTCTTTGAGTCTTTTTGTTTCGACGGAGATTACTCTTTTCTCTTCCACGCCACAGGATCCCACGCTGGACCTGCTGCGCTGAACGCTCGATTGAGACTGCGGTGCAGGTAGCTTCTTGGCTGTTGAGGGAGGCATCAGGAGCCGGGGCGACAGATGGATAACGGGGAACAAATTAGTTTGTGGCGGATATCTGTTGGCTTCGTGCAGAGTTTTGCGTTTTCCAAGGATTTCTTCCCACTGGAACTTGGAGGGAGGAAACCTCCACAGTCGCCGTAGAAAATCCCTCTTCGGCCTCCAAACAGAGCGAGAACAAATCCTGCCGCGTATGAAATAATGGATCCGTGGAGGGTGTTGTGGGCCTGGGCGGAACGGGGCCTTGCGGACGTGGATGGGGTTCTTGTTGACAGTCGTTCGTTCGTTCTACCAGATGGATCCCGGGGTCGTAGACGCCCATCGGACTCTATTTTGTAGAATGAATATCCTACACCAAGAATTGGAATTTCAAATTTACCTTGCATGTCAAGTGCAAATTTGATAACAAGTGTTCGTTTTTCATGCCTGTCATTTTAAGTGTTATGTAAATTTATAAGTGTCTATTTATTTTTTTATGTTATATGTTAATTTATTATGATTAGATTTTACGCTTATATTTTCAAATTCCATTACTAAAATGAAAGTCATAGTACTCTGAACTTCAAGATTCAAGATTTTCCTTGATTCATTCATTTTATTATAGGCTCTGTTTCACCCCAGAATATTTTAATAACATTAAATTAAAGTAATAATGCTTAGTAGCTAGTAGTTATTAGTGAGCAGTGCACTGTGCACACACCTAGTTAATCTATTCTCCACTGGAGCAGTGCACTGTGCACACACCCAGCTAATCTATTCTCCACTAGATGAATGAAATAACTCAAGGGAGATGGACGCGATGCGACTCTAAAAACACAAACACTTATATCTAAAGTAATTACTAGAAATTTAGAGATGTTGAATGCCTTAATTTCTATTTGAAAGAGTCCAACACTAAGCTGGTTCAACATGATAAGATTCCAACACCGGTGACGCCAATGTGAGAATTGCAATGCATTTAAGCCAAGGGAGAGAGTCAATTTAAGAGGTGAAATAACACTGTATGGCGTATGACCCTATGAGCTATAGCTTATCCATTCAAATATGAGGTGAAATTCCATTGTCTCCTCCATGGCCTCAAAAAAAGACTAACTCACTGATTGGCATTAAAATGGTTATAAAAATGTTTAAAAAAATCAAACATATTTACAGAATACCGCTTATACTACTTTAAAGAATACCACTACAAATGAGGGATTTTTTTTTGGTTTTTTTTAAACCCTGGATTACACGTATTGCCACCCATTTTATGTAGATAATATGTGCTCAGACATGAGAAATTAGTTTTTTTTAGTTACAAATACTAGCTAAGCCAAGCGAACTTACCAAAACCCCGTCGAGTGAAGAGGAGGTCTACCGTCTAAGGAAGAAAAAACAATGAGTACTGATCTACCAAGATCAAGAACTTCACGGCTTCCTTATTCTCTCTCTGAAGTAGGTTCACAGTTCATTGTTTCCTCTTGTTGATTCAAATTCTCTTCATAAGTGAATTTCCTTCCCCGGTACTCGAGAGAATGGGTTTCCCTCAGCGACCGCCCCCAACAAACTGTGAACCCATAAAAGGTTCACCCTAGTGCTAACAGGTGGGAGGGAATAATTGATCCGAGTAAAGGGATTCACCCTCCAGTAGGGTTTATCTAATTGTTTTTTGTTCCATATTCCCCTTCAATGACTGGTCTTGGAAAAACATAATGGGAACTCAGATCGAATCGGTAGTAGGTACTGTCCAGCAAGAAATAAATGTTGTGACGAGAGGAGGAGCTCGAACAGGAAAAGATACCAGGACTTCACCAAGAGATACAATTCATAAAGACAGACCAAGACCTCCAGGCTCTAGGTTCCGATGATGGATCCAGTTAAACAAAAGGAGTACTTCGAAATTTGGAGTTGCAGTCTACACTAGTAGCTGCTAGCTGCCCTCAAGATTCAACCTAATCAGAAATTTATGAGTTAGAGTATATTGTGCTGACACACAAGTGTAGCAACAGGAGTAATTTATTACCTTTAATTATACACAACGACTTTCACCGCCACGGTTCCACCTACTTCCCCAAGGCTCCAAGTGCGTATAAGTTATAACCAGTTACCCAATGTCCACGCCATCACTCCTACTACCTAGCCGCTAGGCCCTAATACCTAGCCCTATGTTATATGGTATACCCACTAGAGTTTTTGATGGGCATTGGAGGCGGTCACACGTCAAACTGACAGGTAGATAATTTTAATGCCAGTCAGTCATGACGTTTGAATTTTATTAGCAAGTGTCAAATATGGGTTGAGAGGCAAAAGACGGGTTGTAGCCCGTCAAATTCCAGTCCTACCTACACCATTGAATTTTTCTTCCCATGGTTAGTTGCAGGGAAAGTTACGCCAAGTCAAAGGTTGTAGCAACACGATGATAAGGCAAAGACTATCACCATGCAGCAGACCAATCATTGGTTGACTGCTGCATGGTCGAATGATTAAATATATGATCCATCATGGCATGCCATGATCTATCCACCATGCATCCATCACGTAACTGCACTAACAACCGACGACTTAACCTGCCGGATGACCTCGTCGTGACCCTGTTCCGTGGATCATCCCGTTATAGTAATTAACTGCAACTGCAGGTTGTTGAATGGATGGACGAGCGCGCTATAACAAAATTCAAATTTTGAATGTGGAAATTGGCCGGAAACAATTCCCCCCATTGCCACCATTTCCATTACATTGGCCAGTCTCACACTCAATTGCAGTGGCTCATCCAGTAATGCTGGGCTGCCGCAGTGTAGACAAAGAGATCTCAAGGTGTTGCTACGCTTCAAGGCGGGGATTATCTTTGACAATTCCAGGAGTTTACGGTCATGGAATGACTCCAATTGCTTCCAGTGGTAGGAAGTGTCCTGCAATAATCAAACTGGACGAGTTGTGGAGCTTCTGTTGTCGGGTCTGCTATCGGGGAATGATTTCCTATTTAACAGTGAGATGAAGGGCACACTCTCAGAGTCCTTGGGAGATCTTCAGTTTTGGTGGTTCTAGATCTGGGGGACTTGAAAGAAATAACCGACCCAATTCCCTCGTCACTCGGGAAGCTTCAGCAGCTGAAGAAGCTAATTCTCAACAGGAAAAGGCTCAGCGATTCGATCCCTCCATCCCTGAAAAGTCTTCATAATCTCCAGGAATTATACTTGTCAGAGAACGAGCTCAGCGGAAGCATCTCGGATATTTTTGGATGTCTCCAGAATCTCAGCATTTTGAATCTCTTTAGCAATAGGTTGACTGGTTGGGTTCCTTCCTCGATAGCTCATCTCCGCAAGCTCAATACTATCGATCTCCATGGGAACCTTCTCAATGACTCCATTCCTCCGTCTCTCAGACAACTGCATTTTCTGCAGTCGTTGGATATGTCTGATAATAGATTGATGGGGAGCATACCATATTCTCTTGGTATGTTATCGAATTTGTCCACCCTGCTCCTCTATACAAACAAACTCAGTGGAAACATCCCGCCCTCCATAGGGAAGATCGCATCTCTAAAAGTTCTATTAACAAATGAGAGAGACATTATAACACAACACTATTAGATTACTTGATTCCATATAATACATTTGTAGCTCATTATATAGAGCTCACTGATAGTTATAGGATCTAACTTATTCCAAATATAGGATGAGAGGTTGAGCAAATATCTCAACCATAAACACGAATCTAGGATCTCATAAATCCAACTCCCTAACAAACTCCTAATAATAAGATCACACAACTCACGTAGAGATTGACTCTACTTCTTAATACATCATATTAGATAAGTAGGAATTATATATTCCAACACTCTCCCTTAATGACTACTTATCTAAATATCTTTGTGGTCATATCTTCATCACTGTCATGGCTTCAATTTTTCACTTGAGCTTGCTTTACTACGAGCTTCATCCTTGAACTTTGTTTGCTTCCTCTTGCATCTTGTACCTGCATATAATTATTGATGTCCATATAAAACACAATCCATCTACTGGAATACATGGGTCATATGCTGTTGTAATCGCTAGTTCTCTAGGAATTGTTTTCAGCTACATAGCTAATCAATGTTAAACTCTCCCTTAAACATAACTTGGTCCCTCACACTCTGAGACTCACAAATTGGTCTCACACTTTGAGATTCTTCCATCTCACATCCTCACCTTGAATTGAAGTCTCTCGCTTCTTCGATTCGTTATCAAGTTAGCATACGAGTACACCTGCCACCCTCGTACCTACCCTAGTGGTTAATTCCACAACTTGATACAACAACCTCTCTGTCTATGCGAGAGTATCACATCCTGTGATCACACGCGCTTCTGCGCTACAACACATATGTCTGTTTATGCCTTACTAACAGGGCTTACAACAAACCTGGGGAATTTAGCTTGCCTATGGCTAAGCATTACAATTTGGATCATAACCTGGGGTGTCGTGTACAACCAATCATGCACCCCCTACAACAATTCAATCAGGTACATAAAATATCAACAATACTCTCACCAATCATATGCCTAATATTACAAGCCCATTACATATGCCCATTTGCATCTCATCATCATTCTTGAAAAAGACACACATATAACCACTTCACACAACTTGAATAAAATAAATACTCACAACTTCAAACAAAAAATATCACTCACAACTCAATCTCGCTTTTGTGACTTGATTTGGAGGATGTGTGAGTCTGATGGAATGAGCACATACACCTCACTTCATTTCTCTATAACACCTCCATGTAATGGCACCAACAACAACAAACTCCAACAATGACAGCCTCTCGCTTTACGGCTCATTTACTCAGCTATTGCAACTCCTCTCCAAAACTAAAAAAAAATGAGTCCTCTGCAATATCATGGACAACAAAACTATGAGTATTTGGTCGCTAGCATTCTGTGTGATTTGTCTTGTTCTCCAAAGTAGAGTCCTGTCTTGATTTCCCAACAACAATCCTCTCATCAACACCAAGAAAGAACATGAATATTCCACTAACGCCAAGCAACAAAAGTGTAAACAACTTCCATATCAACGATGCCAATTTCTGAACATATTTCCCCAAGAAAACCTTTGGGCATTTCAATGGAAAATTGAATTCCCCATCTCCCATCTCCCATAGAATACTACTACGGAACCCGCATTATGAATTGCAAAGGCCAACAAATTCTCCTTAACCTGGCCAATATATTCATCATATTCAAACTCCAAGTCAATGGAACCCAACGGAAACTAACCCGAGATTTCCGAGGAAGCTTGGAAAATGTCGAATCCCGATTCCCACAGATAAATATACGTCAGCTGCATTGGACCTCTTCTTGTGAATGGTGTGTACGACCTGCACACTGGGTCGCCCCGACCGATTCACTAGCCTCCTGATCTAATCTTCAATTAAAAAAAATGAAAATGGGTGGATGCAGATTAAATGCCCGTGACGCCTGGCATGTGATTCGATCCGACGACCAGATGAACAAACCTGCATCAGACCTCCAACCATCTTCAAATCGTCGAAAACCTCGGTCAGCATGCTTCATCCACTCTACAGTTAGCCGTCATCTCTACCTGCCAAAATCTGTATTGTCAAGCCCTCGGATTGCATCCTCTGCATCATGCTCATCTTTCATGTAGTTGAAAGCATAACCTGATTTCATATCAGCCCTATCGACTCTTCCATATTTGCCAAACAATCGTTCAATCTCTATCTGTCGAACATCATACTCTATGTTTCTACAATACAATGGCTTCATCTTCACTGGGCACTCGATATATTTAAAGAGCGTTACCTTCAGTAGATCGATCGGCGTAATGGATCAGTGCATATGATGAATCACTACGCAAAACAGAGAAAGGTAATATCGCACCGCCTGAAGCGGGTAGGTACATATATAGATCTGTACAAGTTTGTAAGATCCCTTACTTCAACAGCACCACTGACTCAACCCACTCCTCTCTTTTCCTTAACGCAACAACGATCTCGCCTCCAATATTCTCATCATGATCAACTTCTCAACAAAAGTCACAGCTACCATGATTCCACCATCAACTCTGCAGCCATTGGCGCCGCTTCTCTTGCCTTCGGATTCAACGCGCGCAGGGACTAACACTTCTCTCCCAGCCATTCTCACAATCCCACAGGTAGCAATTCTTTGCAACAACGCACTTCCCCCTCCACGCAGCAACTGGTGGCTCCTTGGGCTTTTCTTGGAATCTTCTTCAATCACACACAAGGGCAACACTCAGATCGTGTGCCCAAAAACACTGAAAAAACGATTTTGTCTACTCTCTACTCCTCCGCCTAATCTACACCTACAGTAGATTAACCATCAAGGCTTTCTCAAGATCCTGGGCACTCCCATGAGAGAGTCACACCGAGCCCTAAGGCTCTGATACCATAATAACAAATGAGAGAGACATTATAACACAACACTATTAGATTACTAGATTCCATATAATACATTTGTGGCTCATTATATAGAGCTCATTGATAGTTATAGGATCTAATTCAAAATATAGGATGAGAGGTTGAGCAAATATCTCAACCATAAACACGAATCTAGGATCTCATAAATCCAACTCCCTAACAAACTCCTAATAATAAGATCACACAACTCACGTAGAGATTGACTCTACTTCTTAATACATCATATTAAATAAGTAGGAATTATATATTCCAACAATTTCTTCCTCTCGAGGAAAATGAATTGAGCGGAGTTCTACCATCTTCTATAGGAGGTCTGGCCAATCTGCAGTACATTTCGATGGGGAATAACATGATCGGCGGCCCCGTTCCTGCTTCGTGGGGTAAGCTATCAAACCTTACAGGGCTCAACCTCAACGATAACAGGCTATCCAGTTCGATTCTCAAGTCTGTAGGAATGTTTTCTAACCTTATATCTCTCTCTCACACAACAATCTGCCAGGGAGCCTTCCACAAGAATTATTAGAGATTTCTGATCTCCAAGCCTTGGATATCTCATTCAATAATTTTAAGTTCGTGAATGTCCCCACAGTAATATCGAAGCTCTCCGGATTATTTCGGCTCTCCCTAGCTGGTTGCGGCATCCAGGGGAGAATTCCAGAGAAGTCAACAATGCCGGGGGGTCTTACTTATCTTGACTTGTCGAGCAACGGACTCACGGGAACTATACCGCCATGGTTGGGCAACATGACGAGATTATATTCTCTCAACTTGTCAAACAACGCATTGACATACACGATTCCAAGGGAGATACACAACCGGCAAATCCTCGGCATTTTGGACCTCCATTTAAATCGCCTAACAGGTCCTATAACTGTCGTATTCTCCATGGAGAGCCGGTTTCCATACCTAGGGAATTTTGAGATTGTGGAATTGTCCCACAACAAATTCATGGGCTCAATACCTGTGAAAGCGGGCTATCAGAAAAGTATGGAACAACTGGTTCTGTCGCACAATTCTTTGAGTGGAGCGATACCCTCTTCACTCGGGATGATTAATAATTTGGAGGTGTTGGATCTCAACTCCAACATACTGTCTGAAACCATACCCAGTTTGCTGGGGAGTTTGACACAATTGAAGACTATGGAGCTGGATGAAAATTGGTTGAGTGGAGGAATACGCAATGAGTTTCTGAATCTGACGTCTTTGTTGCAACTGAACCTGTCGCATAATTCCCTGTCGTGAAGAATTCAAGATGGGATCATGCTTAAAAAGTTTTCAATATCTTCCTACTCTCATAATAGCGGGCTCTGTGGAGATCCTCTTCCTACTTGCTGATCACTAATATTCTTCAACAGCTCAAGACTCGAAACCTTGCGAGGCTGCTGGCGTCTTTTTGTGTTTGTGTTCTCTATTGTATTGCAACTGCTTATGGTTGTGCCGTCGTATCACTTTTAGACTTTTAATGGTTGACAAAAGAGGCAGTTGTGAATGGTTGGCAGTTATTTTTTTTTTTTAAGTTGAGTGAGGTTTTGGACTTATGTAATCTTGAGATTTTGTTCCGGGCACTGATAGAGATCAAATATGACCATTTCATATCACTAAAGCATTTAAATAACATTCCGCACAAAAGACAAAATGCAATGCAAAAGAAAATTAAAGGCAAAATATAGAAGACAAAATGCAAAAGAATATTAAAGGCAAAATAATACATATGAATGATAATGAAAAACACCTACTTATCATTGAAACTTATTAATATGTGTAATAGATAGAGATAAAATATGACCATTTGAAAGGGTTGGAGATGGACTACGACAACAAAATTGATAAAATTTGAGGCTTATTTCCAAAGTCGAGGGATAAAAGCAATGAAAGGACTTAGAACTTACATATCCTCAAGATTAATAGAAAACCTAAGATTAAAACCAAATGCATACAACACTTTCTATGTTTGAAGTGGAAGTAGATAATTCTACATAGTTGATTGAAATATTCAATGACTATTTACCCATATTGTGTTAAAGAGTCTTTGGTTTCAAAGATAACAAAATGGTAGAAAAGAAAAAGACTTCTTATTTTTGGATATATTCCTTAATTGTTTGCCTAAGTTGTTGTTTATTTTTTTAAAGGATAATAAAATGGTAGAAAATGATTATTTTCTTTCATTTTCAATTCCTTGTAGATTGAACTTTTAATCTTCTCTTGATACAGATTATGATGGAAAGAAATGAGATACAAACAAAACAAACTACAACACAAAACATATAAATACTAGATTGGTGGTAGCTTATCTCTAAAGAGAAAGAGAGGAGAATAATTCCCATGATGCATGTGGGATAAATTGGTCTAAGTTTACATAATTGCATAGACATATAAAACAGTAGGAATTGCTGAGAGGTCACCCATCCTAGTACTACTCTAGCCCAAGTGCGCTTAATTGCAGAGTTTTGATGGTATCTGATGCATTAACATTGTAGGAAAATACATAAGACCAATAGGAAATCATTACATGATGGTTGTAATTAAAAAATTGAGATGACATTACATTACATTCCCCCTTGATGACAACATCAAAAGGGTGAATATCATGGTTTAACAAAACCACAGGCTCAAAAATGTTGATTCAATGGAAAAGGTGGATGGCCACCGAGATCCACCTATATCAGTCCTCCCCCCTTAGGAAGCAATGTTCCCCATTGCATCAAGTTCCCTTGGGAGATGGGAAAATTTTGCTAAATCTGAACCTTAGTGAGATGGTTGCCTTGTTGAAGTAGTTGTCCTACTTGTACTTGGCATTAGCCTTTTGAAGGATGTCATGAACCTATTAGGTGATAAATGCATTCAAAAAATTTAGTTGCACAATCTGCCTTGGTCTAAGTTTGGGAGGAATTTGTTGGTGAAGGTGCAACATGAAGAGCTATATCAATGGGGGCTAATGGCTACAACCCCAAGCACACCTAAAATGGGTAATGATCAATAATGTTGTGAAGAGATTTGTTATAGTTATGTTGAACATATGGAACCTTCTTGTACACCAACACAATTGGGATCCCACAAGGTGAGTATCTCTATCAGATGTGGCCTTTTTGGATGAACTCATGAATTTGACGCTTCATTTCCTGATTCTCCAGAAGGAAGTGCATGTATATTGGACCATTGGGTAAGGGAGCATTGAGAACCAAGTCAATGGAATGGTTGACTTGGCAGTGCAGAGGCACCCTTGTAGGTGAAGCAAAAATATCTTTGTGCTCCTCTACAATCTTGTCGACCTGATTTTGCTGTATAGAAAGGCCTTGGGCCGAGGTTGTGGTGGTCAAAGTGACCTTTTTTTACCTTTTGACTGGATCGTGAAGAGGGAAAAAATTGTGGTTTGAGAGATTACTTTGCAACACTATTTTTCCAAGTTCAATGAAATGGCAGTAGTTAAAACTAGATTTGGTATCTTGTAGAGATGAACCCTCAAAGTAACAATGACACTATGAGGCTGAGACTCATAAACAATGTGATGTTTCTGTTAGAAATAATGTTGATGTGCTTGTTTCACCATAGACATTGCTACAACATTGTCACCCATCCATAGGCCCAAAGTTTCCCCCAAGCACCTTAACCTTTGACAAAAAAATGATTCTTGGAAGCCACACCAGAAACAACGGATAAACCAAGAGAGTGCACCTTATCCAAGGGTAGTGCACAAGATAAAGTAATAAAAATACTAAATAAGATAAAACTACCCAACTGCAGTTGTTGCTAGTCCTCCTCCAAACTTGCGCATTTTTTTGGTTTTCTGAGTGAGAGTGAGTGAACAAATGAGCCAAGACATCCTCTACTTATACTAATTTGTCTAATGACTTTTCTGGATGAGTTGACCTGAATTTCTCGTATTTATATTTTATGTTTATCTTTTTTTTGTGGAGTCGATTGGTCTTTCTGGAGGATAATACCTTAATAGTATATGTTCTGTAGAGCCGAATTGTATTCTAGGGTTTTCACACATTTGTTTATGGTTTCTCTTTCTTCCATAATATTCTATTCTAATCAAAGGTTACATACGGAGGTTAATACCTCCTGCAACTACCATAATATCAACACTCCCTCTTAGTTAGGGAGGTATTAATGGTCTCAAATACATCCATCCATACTCACATGGAATGGGAAAGAATCACATAGTCTTGCAGACCATTCTACATGTACCATCATCATGTAATACATGACTTACACCCATGTGAACTTGTCAATCTTGTCTAGGGGCCACAACCCACTAGAGCACACTATAGCTACACATTGTAGTGTGTGTCACCATTGTTAAAATTAATGAAGCTACAAGATCCATTCTCTAGGGGGATGGCAAAGACCCTACTTGTGATATAGGCCCCCCAGTACACTCTTGGGGTTCTTGGTCTAGGATCAAGCAGTAAGAGCCATGGGAAAAGAACCTAGTTGGGCCCCAAGTGTATTTCTGGGGTTCTTGGTTAGGGATCAAGCAATTTGATGATATAAGTCCCTTAGATGTGTTCTATCACCCCTGGATGTGTTCCAGGGAATCATTGCTTAGCACTTGGATTGATCCTTGGTTGTGTACCTTGGTGGTTAAGACCCTAGTTGTGATCTAGGGCCCCTAGATGTGTTTTGGGGTATCCTAGTATGGCACCAGAAAGTTTCTTGGTTAAGTACCAAGAAGAGATGATGCGTGACCTTATTCTTTCCTGGGATGGTCCATGTGACCTAGGAGCAGTTAAGAAGAAGGGCATGATCAAATCATTAACCCTCCTTGTATGTTGGGATGATAAAATCCTATAAGTAATATCATGAGACTCAAGTGGACAAATCTTCCATTAAAGAAGGACTTGACCCTTGAATTTGTCTTTTTTGTTTATTAATGAAACCCCCTTTGCTTGAGTAATGTCCCCACTATTTCTTGATGAAGTGTTGGTTCATTTCTTTACTCCTTCCTAAAGAAAAGTTGGTCGTTTTTATCTTGAAACCCCTCTCATCGACTTGTCTTATTTCCTTGTTGACTTTTTGATTTGTCATTTAATATTTTAATTGTTAAAATATTATTTGTTTATTTGTTAGGTATTAAGCCTATCCCTAAACTTATGGAAAGTAATCTAAACTTGTTACCCTAACCTACCTACCTAAAACTATAAAAAGAGTGACCTATTCCTCACTTGGTACACTCACACTCTCTTAGTCGAGTTTTAGACTAAGGTATTATTGCAGCTCTTCTTAATCAAGTTATGAAATGGTTGCAACTCTTCTGGTCTTCTCCATCCATCGTGGGTTTATCCCTATCAGCTATCTTATGTTTATCCTTCCACTGACCTGAAAAGGTCTTTCCCAACCAATTGTAAAGGGTTTTCTTATTGTTGTTATGGTAACTTCTTATTGTGCTGCCATTGTTTCCTTATTTATGCTTCCTTGATGCCTAAAATTGTGTCTCTTTCATTTTTGATGGTGCCTCCCTTTGTAAGCTACCTTACCTTGTTTGCAAGTAGCCCTAGTACCTTGAACAAGGTTTGTGAGGGCTTCCCTGGAACTGTTAGTACTTTTTCCTTTTGTTGTAGCAGACTTTTGGGTTTCCTGGGTTGAAAATATTAAGGTTGTTTGTGGCTTATTTTCCATCCACTAGGCTGGACAATGGTGTCTTTCATTCAACCCTATTACTTGATAGTGGCATGGTCTTTTGATTCTCAACCAGCTGAGTTTTTTTATGGTTTACTACCCTAAAATTTATTCTTGCATTTGCCTTGATGATCACGATGAGATCTATGCTAAGGGTTTTATCCATGATCCATTAAGTTTTTCTAAGCATACATCAAGGAAGGTAACAACAACATATCAGGTAATTTGTTCCTTGTTTCAACTAAGGTAATAGTTAAGTAAATGTTTTGTTATTTACTATTTTATGCTATTAGATTATGCATCAGAAGTTTTAATGCCTTGATGATCCTAAGTTACAATAGCTAATGTTTGGAAATTAAAACAAAATATTTATGTTTTAACTAGCTATTGTTTTTTCCCTTAAATTCCAACATGGGATCAAAGCTTAGGGCATGAAAGGAGCTCATTTGTGATAGAATTTTGAGCCTGCGTAGATCGTCTATTAAGGGTGTGTTTTTCATATCAACAGAAAGTTGTTTTGCATCAGATCTCTTCTATACACAATATTCAGTATGGCTTCTTCTTTAGTCAAAGCAAAATACAGGCTTAAAGGGGCTTCAAACTTCAATGCCTGGAAGGCTAGGGTCTTTAATATCTTGGAAGAAAGTGACTTGGATGAGTTGGTTAGCAAAGTGATGGAAGAACCTACTTAAAATGTAGGAAGAGAAACCTATAAGAGAGGAAAGACAAAGCCAAGAGGGTCATTTTTTACTCAGTTAAAGATAATATGGTGTCTCTTATTGCTCATCTAAGGACATCAAAGGAGTGCTTTGATGCCCTAGCCAATTTGTATGAAAATAAGGCCTCAACTCAAAAAAGGAATTTGAAGAAACAACTACGTACATTGAAGATGGGAAATCATGAAACCATCTCTACCTTGTTTTCCAAAATTGCCCAAACAAGAGATCATCTTGCAACAATTAGAGTTGTAGTAGATGATTATGACCTTGTACAAATAGTAGTATATGGTATTCTAGAATCATGGGAGACATTTCTCTCATCTATAAATGGAAGAGAATTTCAACCCCACTTCGAGATTTCATGGCATGATTGCTTGGAAGAAGAGGGCAGACTTAAAAGAAGAAATGAACCCTCCACTGTGAAAGACCATTCTCTTTCATCCAAAGCCAAGAAACGGAATAGATTTCCTCATCAAAAAGGAAAAGGTAAGAAACCTCAAGGTAAGCACTCTCATTTCTAGAAAGTAAAGGGTACATAGTAGCCTTCTCCAAATGAAAAGCTCTTATGTGGCCATCAAATGAAAGTATGAGCTCAACCATGATAATTGGAGCTCAAGAAGGTGGAATTTACAAAGTCATTGGTCAAGTTATTGAAGCATTAAATCATGATATGATCAACCCCTGGGAACTATGGCACATAATGTTTGGAAACCTCAACTATAATGCTCTCCCGAGTTTGCAAAAGATGGTAACATGTATGTGTTAAGAACCAAACATCAATATAGCATAGAAAAACCTCAGGAAAAGTACTCAACGCCTTGAAAAAGAGATAATTTCAGATAATAAGCCTCTTCGAGGGGGCAACCTCCTTTTACCCCACTTAAATGTTCAATTCCAAGATGATTCAAAATGAAAATGTCTCCTTGGTATATATAGGAGACTAGGAGGTATAATTACAAATAATGGCCTAAAGACGACATAATTAAAATAACATTACTAATCTAATTTACAACTAATGGCCTAAAGCCGACATAAATAAAATAGCATTACTAATCTAATATGTCCCAATTAAGGGGTAATGAGCCAATATTAGGGCTTAACATGCCCCTCCCATTGAGACAAGTGTTGTCCACAACGCTTGAGTAACTCTGGATGCTTCTGTATAAAAGACTCATCTTCCCAAGTGGAATCTTCTGCTGGTAGTTTCCTCCATTTAATCAGATACTCTGAAATGGATCTATTCCTCAGTTGGCGAATTCTTGTGTCAGTGATGGCTTCAGGCTCCAATATGATTTTTCCTTCCTCGTCAAGTTCTGGCAATATAGTTTGAACTGGGATCTTGTCACCTATAACCTTCTTTAA
>ML793511.1:226765-253153 GCA_009831015.1 Picea engelmannii
CCACTTAAATGTTCAATTCCAAGATGATTCAAAATGAAAATGTCTCCTTGGTATATATAGGAGACTAGGAGGTATAATTACAAATAATGGCCTAAAGCCGACATAATTAAAATAACATTACTAATCTAATTTACAACTAATGGTCTAAAGCCGACATAAATAAAATAGCATTACTAATCTAATATGTCCCAATTAAGGGGTAATGAGCCAATATTAGGGCTTAACAGTATGCCAGTTTTTTTCTTTTGAGCATGATAGTATATGTAGAGGCTCTTCCATTGGTAAAAATACAAACAAATCATATCATCACAGTAATAGAAAAACTAATGGTATCTTCGATCGTATTCATTATGATCTCTGTGGACCTATGATTTCTCTTTCCATGAATGGTTTCCTTTATTATATCATTTTTATTGATGATTGATCTCGTAAAACTTGGATTTATTTTCTAAAAAATAAAGATGAATCCTTTAGTAAATTTCAGGATTTTAAGAATCTTGTTGAGAATCAGACATGTAGACATATCCGTGTTTTCAGAATAGACAATGGAAAAGAGTTTGACTCCCACAAGTATGATGATCTCTATTGGGATTCTAGGATTAAGAGGGAGTTGACCTTGCCTTATAATCCCCAATAGAATGGGGTTGCAGAAAGAAAGAACAGGACAATTTATGAGGCAACTAGGGATATGAAGTATGATCAAAATCTTCCATTATCTCTTTGGGCCAAAGCTACAAGTACTGCAGTCTATATTTAGAACATGTGTCCTCATAATTACATGGAAGAGAAAACTCTAGAAGAAGTCTTCATGGGTAAGAAGCCTTCAGTTGATCATTTGATAATTTTTGGTAGTCTTGTATGCATACATGTACCAAAAGAAAAGAGGACTAAGTTACAACCCTCTGGAAAGAAAGGTACTTTTGTGGGGTACAGTGAGACCTTGAAATCTTATCAAATCTATGTGCTAGGAAAAGGTATATGCAGGTCAGTAGAGATGCGACCTTCCATGAGGAAGCTTCCTTTCATCATTCCAAAGAACTTCCCTTTGATACAGAGGAGCAGGAAGCTCCATCTCCAAGACTTTCAGATTCACATCTTTTAGATTAGCAGAGGGAGGAGGCCATAGATCCTTTAGTAGACCCCATAAGGGATTCTATTGAGTTTCCCCTAGAGAAACCTCTTTCCAAAAGGAAGCCAACATGGTGTCATGAAATTTTAAAGGAGGTAGAGAAACATGTAACACCTAAAGGTACTTTCAGAGAAAGCAAGAAGCTAGAAAAGTACTCAGGGTTTATAGCTCAATTGAATCTTGTGATTGATTCAAAAGCTTCTGTATATGCGCATTTATGGAAGGAAAAAATGCACATATACAGAATTCAAAATGTGCATTTTGGCTTCTGTATATGTGCATTATTTACTTCCATAAATGCACATATACGAAATCTCTCTTCCGTATATGCGCATTTATGGAATCCATAATGCGCATATATGGAAGCTCTCTTCCATATATAGAGCTTTTGTATATGTTCATTTTGGATTTCGTAAATGTGCATATACAGAAGCCAAAATGCACATATACAGAAGCTCTCTTCCGTATATGCACATTTTGGCTTTCGTATATGCATATTTTTTCCTTTCATAAATGCGCATATATGGAAGCCAAAATGCACATGTACGGAAGAGAGCTTTAGTATATGCACATTTTTTCTTCCGTAAATCTCTCTTCCGTATATGCGCGTTTTGGCTTCCATAAATGCACATTTACGGAAGCCAAAATGCGCATATACGGAAGGAAAAGTGTGCATATACGGAAGGAAAAAATGCGCATTTATGGAAGCTCTCTTCAGTATATGTACATTTTTCCTTCCGTATATGTGCATTTACAGAAGCCAAAATGCGCATATACAGAAGATATAATGCGCATATATGGAAGATAACTTCTGTATATGCTCATTTATGGAAGCCAAAATGCACATATACGGAAGATAGAATGCACATATATGGAAGATAAATTCCGTATATGCGCATTTTGGCTTCTATATATGCACATTTTTTCCTTCGGTAAATTCGCATTACGGAAGCTCTCTTTCGTACTCTCTTCCATATATGCACATTTTATCTTTCGTATATGCGGATTTGCAGAAGCCAAAATGCGCATATACAAAATCTCTCTTCCGTATATAGAGCTTCCGTATATGTGCATATATAGAAGCCCAAAAAATTATGACCCTAGGAATTTTGTTCCCAGGATCTATGACCTTTCGAACTATGACCATGTTATAGCTCCACAGGTCATAGCTCCACAACTCACAGTTCCTGAAGTCATAGTTCCTTAGGTCATAGTTACCAAGGTCAACATCCATGGGACCCAAGGGTTGAAATCTCAACCCCCCCTGAGAGGGATTGTGACCATTTGAGCTTTGTATGGCTATGTTGTAACTATGTTGAACATAGGGAAGAGTCTTATCCCATGTGCATGGATGCTTAGAATTGTACATGCGCAAGATATGCACGATCATCTTGTTGACGAACTCGGTTTGGCCATCCGTTTGGGGGTGGAAGGCAGTGGATTTAGTGAGCTTGGTGTCCAATAGTGACCACAGAGGCTCAAACAAAATGTGTTGAGGAACCGATTGTCCCAATCTAAGACAATGGTTTGTGGTACCCCAAAATGTACCCACACTCATTCATAGAAGATCTTGGTAGTGGTCTTCATTGTGAGTGCTAACAGGTCCCCTATATGATTTCATGCTCATTCAATTTTTCGGATTCATAGAAAATCACATGTCCTTCTTGCATAAGGAATCCTCTAAGCCCTTCCTTCCAAGCATGTGGAACTGTGACCTATGGAACTATGACATGTGGAATTACGCCCTCTGGAACTATGACCTATGGAACTACACCCTATGGAACTATGAACCCTAGAACTCTGACCTTTGGAACTATGCCCTCCAGAACTATGACCTTTGGAACTATGACATGTGGAACTATGACCTCTAGAACTACACCCTCTGGAACTATGCCCTCTTGAACTACGTCCTCTGGAACTATGACCTCTGGAACTTTGACCTATGGAATTATGCCCTCTAGAACTATGACCTCTTAAACTATGACTTCTGGAACTATGCCCTCTAGAACTATGACCCATGGAACTATGACCTATGGAATTATGACCTGTGGAACTGTGACCTGTGGAACTATGACCTATGGAACTATGCCCTCTGGAACTATGACCTCTGGAACTATGCCCTCTGGAACTATGACCTATGGAACTATGCCCTCTAGAACTATGACCTCTGGAACTACGCCCTTTGGAACTATGACCTCTAGAACTATTACCTTTGGATCTACTCCCTTTGGAACTATGACCTTTGGAACTATGACCTGTGGAACTGTGACCTATGGAGCTATGACCTCTGGAACTTCACCCTCTGGAACTATGACCTCTTGAAATATGCCCTATGGAAATATGACCTTTGGAGCTATGACCTCTAGAACTACTTGTGGAACTATGACCTCTAGAAATACACCCGATGGAATTATGACCTATGGAATGACCTCGAGAACTATGAACTATGGAACTATGACCTTTGGAACTATGCCCTCTGGAACTATGACCTGTGGAACTACGCCCTCTGGAATTATGACCTGTGGGATGACCCCAAGAACTATGATCCATGGAACTACAAACTTTGGAATTACACTCTCTGGAACTATGACCTATGGAACTATGACCTCTGGAGCTATGCCCTCTGGAACTATGACATTTGGAATGACCCCACGAACTATGACTTATGGAACTACGCCCTCTAGAACTATGACCTTTGTAACTATGCCCTCCAAAACTATGACCCATGGAACTATGACCTATGGAATTATGACCTATGGAGCTACGTCCTCTAGAACTACCTGTGGAACTATGACCTCTCGAACTATGCCATATGGAACTATGACGTGTGGAACTATGACCTCTAGAGCTATGCCCTTTGGAACTATGACCTGTGGAGCTACGCCCTTTGGAACTATGACCTCTCGAACTATGACCTTTGGAAATATGACTTGTGGAACTGTGACCTATGGAACCATGAATTGTGGAACTATGACCTCTGGAACTATGACCTCTAGAACTATGACCTCTGGAACTACACCCTTTGGAACTATGCCCTTTGGAACTATGACCTCTAGAACTGTGAGATCTGGAACTACGCCCTCTGGAATTATGACCTCTTTAACTATGCCCTCTGGAACTTTGACCTGTGGAACTATGCCCTCCAGAACTATGACCTCTAGAACTATGACCTCTATAATTACGCCCTCTAGAACTATTACCTCTGGAACTATGAACTTTGGAACTATGACCTATGGAACTATGACCTGTGGAACTGTGACCTGTGGAACTATGACCTATGGAACTACGCCCTTTGGAACAATGACCTATGGAACTATGCCCTCTAGAACTATGACTTATGGAACTACGCCCTCTAGAACTATGACCTCTGGAACTATGCCCTCTGGAACTATGAACTCTAGAATTATGACCTCTGGAACTACTCCCTCTAGAACTATGACCTTTGGAACTATGACCTGTGGAAATGTGACCTTTGGAACTGTGACCTTTGAAATTACTCCCTCTAAAACTATGACCTCTTGAACTACGCCCTATGGAACTATGAACTTTGGAACTATGCCCTATGGAACTATGACATGTGGAACTGTGACCTGTGGAACTATGACCTGTGGAACTATTCCCTCTAGAACTATGACCTATGGAACTATGACCCATGGAACTATTCCCTCTGGAACTATGACCTCTAGAACTATGCCCTTTGGAACTATGACCTCTAGAACTATTACCTTTGGACCTACACCCTTTGGAACTATGACCTTTGGAACTATGACCTGTGGAACTATGACCTCTGGAACTACGCCCTCTGTAACTAATGACCTATTGAACTATTCCCTATGGAAATATGACCTCTGAAACTTTTACCTATGGAACTACACCCTCCAGAGCTATGACCTATGGAACTATTGCCTCTGGAACTACACCCTCTAGAACTATGACCTATAGAACTGCACCCTAGCTCTGTAGAAATACCCCAAACATGCACTTGCTTCCATAATCTATTTTTGAATCTGATCTGAAACAGAACTAGAAAACTTCCTAACCTACCAATGCAAGATATGTGTGCTTCCATATATAAGTATTTATAGAAGGATGCTTCCGTAAATGTACATATACATAAGTTGGTCGGATTCTGTATATGTGCATATACAAAATACAACCACTTTTGTATGCACATATACGGAAGCCAACCACTTCTCTATATGCACATAACTGGAAGTGGCCAACTTTTGAATATGTGCATATATGGAAGTCAGCCACTTTTGCATATGCGCAAGGTGGATTCTTTATATGCCTCAGCTTCCATGTATGCGCATATATAGAAATTGACCACTTCTGTATATGTGCATATATGAAAGTCGACCACTTCCGTATATGCTAATATACAAAATTTGGCCACTTCCGTCTATATGAAAACTCGCTACTTCCATATATGAGCATATATGGAAGGTAGCTTCCATATATGTGTATTTCTGGAAGTGGCGGACTTCCATATTGTTAATGTTTAAGACATTATTAGAGTTCTTTGTATTTCAATCGATAACAACAACATAAGACAAGATCACTAAGAAATACACAATCACAAGAGACACAACATTTATCCTGGGAAACCCTATAGGGGAAGAAAACCCAACAAAAATTTCTTATTATAGATAGCCAATACAATGCCAAGAGATAACTCAAACTGAAACAGAAAGTCCTCTCCCAAAGATGCGCCACTCTCTCTCTCTCTTCTCCAACTGCAGTTCTGAAACTTGTCTCTCAGTGAGCAAGTGAGTTGTGTGTCTAAGTGAGGTGCTAGCCTCTTTATTTATACAAGTCTGGCACGTGTGAAGTGTCTCTTCACTGGCAGGGCTGACTTCTCAATCTGGGTGGTTATAACCACCTTTAATATATTCGGGGGCCTCTTTAATATCTGTTGGGGTCGACTTCTTATTCTGCCTATTATAATTATCATTTGACCAATCCGCAAAAGGGGATTTGGTCCTATTACAATAACCGACATGATCAATCCACAATGGAGATTGATCCAATGAATAATATATCAAATAATAATAAGAATACGCTTTGCAGTTACATTATTTCAACACTCCCCCTTAACAAGAAAGGTATTCTTCAACAGCATCAGGAGAGAGAGAGGTCTACATCATCAGCGGCATCAGGAGGGCAGCATCATTAACATCATCTTGGAGCAATGATTGGCATATCTATAAATCTTCGGAATTGTTCTTCATCGGCAGCATCGTCATTCTCAAAGGAATGCAATGATCATCTGCATCAATATGGATTAGTATAAAACTAATACATCATCATCATCACAGCACAAGGTTGGCTCATCATCATAATACTAGACTGGCTTTACGTCACAGCTAGCAAGCTAGAAGAAAAGTTCTAGTCTCATCTAATAGTCTTACTTTATGTCACAGCAATAAAACTAGAAGCAAGATAGTCGTCCTACTTTACGTCACAAACATCAGGTCAGAAGCAGGATGCTGGACTGGCTTTATGTCACAGCTATCCAGCCGGAAGCACAGTTCTAGCCTCATCTCATCATCTTGCTTTACGTCACAACCATCAAGTCTGCAGCAAGGTATACGTCCTGCTTTACATCACAACTATCAGGTCAGAAGAAGGATACTGGATTGGCTTTACGTCTCAGATATCCAGTCAGAATCACAGTGCTAGTCTCGTCACAACATCTTGCTTTACGTCACAACCATAAGGTCAGAAGCAAGGTACACTTCCTACTTTACGTCACAACCATCAGGTCAGAAGCAGGGTACTAGACTTGCTTTACGTCGTAGCTGTATAGCCGAAAGCATAGTACTAGTCACATCACATCATCTTGCTTTACGTCACAACCATAAGGTCGGAAGCAAGGCACATCTTGCTTTACGTCACAACAATAAAGCTGGAAGAAAGGTATTAGGTTGGCTTTACATCACAGCTGGCAAGATGGAAGCATAGTCATGTCTCAACACATCATCTTGCTTTACGTCACAGTTGTCAATCTGGAAGCAAGATGCTCATCCTTCTTTACTTCACAGCAATCAAGCTAGAAGCAGGATACTAGACTAGCTTTACGTCACAACTATCCAGCCGGAAGCACAATACTAGTCATATCACATCATCTTTCTTTATGTCACAACCATCAGGTCAGAAGCAAGAGATGTCTCATCACAACAACTACTCCCCCTTTCGAGGAAGGTCCTTTCAGACTATGCCAAGATTATCTCGTAAGTGCTCAAACTTTACACGAGATAAAGGATTGGTAAACACATCATCAACCTATTCATCCATGCTAATGTACTGGAGCTTTATGGCTCCTCTCTGCACCATGTCACGGATGTAATGATATCAGATCTCTATGTGCTTCGACTTATCATGGAATATAGGATTCTATGTCATCTTTATGAAGCTCTGGTTGTCACATAGGATCGAGGTTGCTTCCATCTCTAGGTCAAATAAACCAGTCAGCAACTTTCAAAGCCATATAGCTTCGCAGCTAGCAGAACACGCAGCAATGTATTCCGCTTCCATTGTGCTGAGAGCAATGTTGGTTTGCTTTCTACTCTGCCATGAGATTATGGCTGATCCCAAAATGAAACAACATCTGGAAGTGCTTTTCCTGTCAGCAATGCTTCTTGCCCAATCTGAATCAGTGTATCCACTCAATGTGAAATCATGATCTCTATCATAACTAAGACCACAATCTAATGTACCCTTGAGGTACCTCATCACATGTTTTGCAGCCAGAAGGTGAACATGTCTAGGTTCTACCAGAAACTGACTCAAGGTGTTCATGGTAAAACAAATGTCTGGTTTGGTGTTCATCAGGTACATCAGCGATCCAATAATCTAACTGTACAGTGCAACATCAATCAATTCTGACAAAGTGTCGACCAACAACTTCAGCTTCACTTTCATGGGTGTATTCACGGGCTTGCATTCCAACATGTCGAATCTCTTCAGGATTTCCACTGCATATTTACCTTGGCTAAGGAAGATCCTCTCTGGACTCTGCCATACCTCAATACCTAAGAAGTAATGCATTAGGCCAAGGTCTTTCATTTCAAATTCCGAGGCAAGTCTCTTCTTACATTTAGTGATGAGATTTTCTTCTCCAGTTAAGAACAAGTCATCCACATATAGCAATAATATCACTGGCTCATCGTTCATAACCTTGAAGTAGAGGTTAGAATCTACTTTACTCTTGGTAAATCCCAAGCTCGTCAGGAAACTCTCTATACGGCCATACCAAGCTTTGGGAGATTGCTTCAATCCGTATAAGAATTTCTTCAATTTGCAAACATGAGACTTCCTGTCTTTAACTTAAAATCCTTGAGGTTTCTCTATATACACTTCCTCTTCGATGAAACCATTTAGGAAGGCTGTCTTTACGTCCATCTGGTGTAAATTCCACTTCATCTTAGCTGCAAGGGCTATGATGGTTCTGATCGAAGTGTATCTAGCTACAAGAGAAAATGTCTCTTCATAGTCAATGCCTTCTTTCTGAGAAAAGCCATGAGCGACAAATCTTGCTTTATGTTTTTCAATACTTCCATTAGCAGCATGTTTTATTTTGAGGAGCCATCTGGATGATACCACGTATTTACTCTTCGGTCTAGGAACTATTTCCCATACATCATTCTTTATTATGGATTGGTATTCCTCTGTCATGGCATATACCCATTCTTTTCTCTGAATGGCTTCTTCAACGCAGGTAGGCTCCTCCTCTAGGAGATCTCACATCAAAGTCGTCTAACTAGAGAATGGCTTTGGTATTTTCACCTGTCTTGTGGTTCCTTCGGGAACACCATACTTCTCTCCATCTTGAATAAGCTCTCTAGCCCAAGATAGCTTTCTTTTATGGAGGATCATCATCTGAGGAGGTTCTTGAGCTTATATTACATCATGGTCTTCTTGAATTTCCTCATCAGGGGAAGTTACGACTTTCCTCACTGGTTCTGCGGCTTTGGGAACCTCCCTCACTGCAGTTCTGGGGATTACGGTTTCCTCTTCATATACTTCTTCAAGCTGGCATCTTCTAGATTTCTTGAGTGTTGCATCTTCATCAAAGGTCAGATCCCTGCTGATCTCAATGTGGCAGTGGCCTGGTATATAGATTCTGAAGGCCTTGGAGACCTCACAGTATCCCACAAATATTCCCTTCTTTCCTGAGGGTTCCATCTTGTTTCTCTTCTCTTTCAGTATATGAATAAAAACTGGGTAGCCAAATATTTTGAGATGGATTACCTATGGCTTCTTTTTGGTGAACATCTCTTCAAGGGTGTTGAACCCAAGTGCACTATCAGACAATTGGTTTTACACATCTGCAACAAGTTTGTATGGATCAATATTGGAAGTCAATATTGACTTCTCTTTTCACAGAAGAATCCATATCCTAGTCTTTCTGACTGGCTTCCTTCTTTGTCACTGTTACAAGCGAATCATCCTGGAGATTTCATATCTCCTAAGAGTCTCTAAAGTCACTGTCTAGTCTTCTCATGACATCTGTCTTCCAGTCTTGAAGGTTGTCTCTTCATCTGATCCTTTCTGAGATCAGGACTTCATTAACTCTTACAGGGTATACTTGGTGTTGCATACCAAGTCTAAATATGAAGGACTGAGTCAGGCTTCAAACAAGGTCTGCTTCCCATTCTAATGTTTGGTCATCTTTGGAGCCTTCTACTCCTTTCAATTAATCTTCATATGAGATACTCTGAATCTCAAGAGATAACTTCTTATTCATCTTCTTTGATACATGAGTGTATATGGTCATGTACATATTCTTCTTCATGTCTCATTTAATTCATTGCCTTCTGCAACCTTCTCTATTGCTTCCTCAGAGTTATCCCCTATGACCTGGAACAAGGTCAACAAAACAACAAGCAAGAATAATATCCTTTTTTATAATAGTAGATAAAGCAATAGCACAATCAATCATCACAGTAGTTCCTTTAGAGCTATCACTTGTAACTTGTCTGAAGCAAAGATTAGAGGTAAGAGATACAATACAAAATGAGCTCAATCACTCTCACAGTGTTGTGATCGAACATTCCTCTATGGCACCCTGGAACTAACACACGGGGTTTCTCCTAGAGGAGGTGTTAGTTGTATCAAGCAAGTGATTACATTAAGCTTTTACCTCTATATGTTCTCATGCTATCAAGTATAATACTTTACAAATATTGTTATATCAACTATAGTCATCAACTTGTCATGTGTACCTTTGAATCTTATCAACTTGATTAATCAAACCTAGAGCCTTGTCCTTGAGTGTGTTGTTGCTTTCTTTCCATGTCTCCTTTACTCAAGATGACAAGTGTTTTCTTCAAAATGTCTTTTGTATGAGGACAATATGCTCTCTTAACAAAAGGTTAGGTTAGAGAATAAACTCTATGATCTCAACTTTTAATCCATCTAATACCTTGACTTATATTTTGATCAAAGGTTAGAATGATGGTCATAGCTACAACATGCAATACTGATCGAAATATTGTCATGATAAATAGATGCATATAAGAATAATCACACCTGGGTTGCATCGTTCCTCTGAATGTGTTGGATCTTGAGATCCTTCTGGATCTATGACAAGAGATCCCTTGTCCTGTAAATATTCTTTAAAGTTTAACCATTTAAACATATGTGAGTACATACCTCTGATAGCATTTGCAGGTAGTGGCTCCATCTGGAAGCAACGGTAATCATTACCAACTCTTAAGAACTTCAAGAGTGACTACAACTGGTACTACGGCTATAACTGCAACTGATATTGCAACTGAAAATGCAACTGCAACTGCAACTTAGGGTTTTATGAGAAAACCCTAATTTTTGAAATTTCAAATTTTGAAATTCTGATCCAGGGGATATTTGCGCTGAGTTGAGGCGAGTTAGCTAGTGCATTCAGATTTCTGAAAATCCAACTTTTGCCCTTCCAAAATTGATTTGCAGATTTCTTGACTGGTGCTTCTGGTTTTCTGGTACTTCTGGTACTCTGGTACTTCTAGTACTTTTGGTACTCTGGTTTTCTGGTTTTCTGGTACTTTGTGAAAACTAGGGTTTCACTTTCTGGGAGAACCAGCCACTGAAAAGGTGCGTGGATGATGCCAAAGTAATCCTTGAGGGAGGGCACACTTTTCTAGATGGTTTTGGGGATGAAATACCTCTCCACCAAAAGACCCTAATTTGCATGTACGACAACAATGACGTTTTTCACTTTTCTCTTGTGAAAGATGCTCTCTTCAGCTTGGCTCTGATACCATGTTAATGTGTAAGACATTATTAGAGTTCTTTGCATTTCAATAGATAACAACAACATAAGACAATATCAATGAGAAATACACAATCACAAGAGACACAACATTTATTCTAGGAAACCCTCTATGGGAAGAAAACCCAGCAAAACTTCCTTATTATAGATAGCCAATACAATGCCAAGAGATAACTCAAATTGAAACAGAAAGTCCTCTCCCAAAGATGCACCACACACTCTCTCTCTTCTCCAACTGTAGTTCTGAAACTTGTCTCTCAATGAGCAAGTGAGTTGTGTGTCTAAGTGAGGCGCTAGCCTCTTTATTTATACAAGTCTGGCACGTGTGAAGTGTCTCTTCACTGACAGGGTCGACTTCTCAAACTGGGTGGTTATAACCACCTTTAATATATTCTAGGGCCTCTTTAATATCTATTGGGGCCGACTTCTTATTCTGCCTATTATAATTATCATTTGACCAATCCGCAAAAGGGGATTTGGTCCTATTACAATAACCCACATGATCAATCCACAATGGGGATTGATCCAATGAATAATATATCAAATAATAATAAGAATACACTTTGCAGTTACATTATTTCAACACATATATGCACATATATGGAAGTGGTTGTCTTCCATATATGCGCATGTATGAAAGTGGTCAGATTTGTATTTTTACATATATGGAATAACTACTTCCTTATATGCACATATATGAAAGGTGGATTTCGTATATGCGCATATACGAAAGTGGTTGGCTTCCGTATATGCACGTATGCAGAGTTTTTGTCTTTCGTATATGTGCATATATGGAAGCTGACCACTTACATATATGTGTATATATGGAATTCGATCACTTACGTATATGCGTATATACATAAGTGGATGATTTACATATATCTGCATCTACAGAAGTGGTTTATTCTTGTATATGTGCATATATGGAAGCCAACCAACTTTTGTATATGTGCATATACTAAAGTCAACCGCTATCATATATGGACATATACGTAAGTGTTCACTTTCATATATGTGCATATACGGAAGTCGACCACTTTCATAAATATGCATATATGGAAGGTGGTTTTTATATATGCGCATATACGAAAGTGTCTAACTTTTGTAAATTCACATATATGGAAGCCGAACGACTTCAATATATGCGCACATGCGAAAGTCAACCACTTTCGTATGCACATATATGGAATTTGACCACTTCCATATATGTGCATATACGAAAGTGGCCAGATTTCTAACCATCTTTTAATAGACATTTAAATTAGAAATGAAATATTGAAATATGTTTTTATAATAATGAATGTAATCGATCATGTAGATCTGTGACCAAACGAAATACAAAAATATTGAACCTTTTTAAGATTAAAAAGAAATATCGTGTAAAAGAAATTAATCTTTATTAATGAAAATAACAAATAATGATACTTGGAGTATTTTGTGTGATTCAGAGTGAGATGTTTGGACTTAGGAAAACCGTGTGACTTTCATTTAAAAAATATTTTTCCCAAGTTTAATGTTTTCTAAAATACTTATCAAGTGTACCATGCTAAGCATCCAACTTCACATGAAAAGTAACACCTTGTGAAACACTAACTTATTATGAACATTTAATTAAACTATTCTACTAATTATTGGAATTGAGATTTAGAAATGTTATTTTTTTTAAGGTTGATTTAAATAAATAAATACAATATTATAATGAAGATATAATTCTTTAAATGATTTTGATAAAAAGTGTATTTTTAAAAAGATATTTTATTTATGAAAATATCATTTTATAATTTTAATAAATTTAATTTAATAATTTTAAAGTTAAAAATATTATTTAAAAAAGTTATATAAATATATATTAATTATCCTAGATTATAGATTAATGAACAATCGAAAGCCCTTAGAGAAGGTCGACCAACTCTGTAACATTGTTCATTGAGGTACCAGGGATGGAAGGTCTCAAAACTAGGTGGTCTAGGGTCTTGGGTAATTCATAGAAAAGAAAGTGATGTTAACATTGATTATGATCCTTAGAATGTGTTTCTCTACAAGTTAGACAATCTTTGTGTTCATGAAGTTGAAATATTGTATTTTTTCAAAGAGAGAGTTTCTCTACAAGTTAGACAATCTTTGTGTATATGAAGTTGAAATATTGCATCTTATCAAAGAGGCCGAAACCTCAAAACTTGTAGAACATTTTGCTATTGACAAGATAGTTTCTAACTTACAAAGACATGTGTATTGGCCTAAAATACAAAAAGATGTAGCTTAGTATATTAAAGGATGTCTGCCAAGATATAAATTCTCAGGCCTTGTAACATATAATTCTCATTTATGCCCATAGCTAAAATATAGGCATATTTCACATGATAATTGCCATCCCCCTTTTTCCCCATCTGATAATGTCTTCTCCTCAAATTTCTAACTGTCGCTCTAGCACAACCTTCTGCATTATCCTTCTCATGCCCTCCATCCACTTGGCTGGCCACTCATCAAGAAGTTTCCAGGTTCTGACGTATGGGTTTGTCATTTCCTGCTGAGTCTGCCAATGATGGTACACTTTTTACCATCCTAATTGTTCCATTTCCTGTCTCAGATTCTGTAGTTGCTCCAAATGCCCTAAGATGGGATGTTGATCTTAGGCATCATCCCAAAAATTTCGTGTTGAAGGCGTCACAGGTATGGATGGCTCCCATTCTTTGAGTAATTTTTTATTTTTTTTTATCCATTCGGCAACGTTCTCTTTTGATTTCTGTGGCGTGGTGTCCAGCGCGCCCGCAAACTCCTGGACGGACGGTTACGCAAGTTTCCAGTGGATTGCATATTCCGGACACGCAGGTTCGAATCGTGCAATTTCTCTGCGATTCCCGGCAACAGAGCCCTCAACAGGACTCGAAACAACGACAATCTGTAAGTTCGAATTTTGCGTGTTACAGAATATATTGTTTTCCCGCATATTCTCTGTATAATCTGTTTATGGGTCGTACCAAAGAGTCTGTGTGTATGGGCGTCTGTATCTTAATTCCAATTATTCGTGGAGTATTTATTGATATTGGCATCGCTCAGTTAGCCATTAATGCTTAGGCATCACATATTCATGGCCGACTGAAATAAGTTGAGGACTTGGAGTCTGCCTCGGGGTTTTTTTAAGTTCTGCTTCCATCTCTAATATCAGTTATTGTCTTTTATTTGTATGTGCATATAACTGCATACTCTGTTGGGCAAATAATAGAGATTTGTAGCTTAGATAGGCAAACAACGGAGATTTGTAGGGTTTGTACACATTGGAGTAGTTACTAGCACAGCCACAAATTTGTGGTTGGTGAATGTCGAGCAAAATCTGAACCGCTGGGAAAGAGAAACAGCTCAGAGGTGGACGGAAGGAGTGGGAAGGAGTTGGCTGAAAGGAGGCAGTGTGTCCAGAACGTGGCTGGTGAAGGCCAAAGGTTTAGGTTGGTCTAGAAAATGAAACCCTAATCAATCATAGGTGGCAATCAGCTAGCCACCATAGTAAATTTTAAATATGATTAAGTAAAAGTAAAAAAATAAACCTGTAAACTGATGTCTTTATAATAATGAGGAAATTAGTGGTTGAAATCACAACCATTGATTTATTGGGACTACTAAGAATAGTTCATCAATATTTAATCTTGTCCATATAAAACTGATCAAGCACTAAAAACCTATTAAATGTGCCCATAATCAATAAGTGTATGCCTTTCTGCTTAATCAATTCACAATTACGTGGGTTAGCTGTTTTGCATTGAAAATCTTGTTGATTAGTTTGGATATATCAATTTCTGCATTTCTGTCATGAATGATGATACCAAGCTTAGGAGCAAATTAAAATTAAGCTGCAAAAATATTAAAAATATTAGGGTAATTGCAATAAAAAAGATAAGTTGATCTAATAACGATTCGTTTGTTGGAACATATCCTCTGACATGCTCCTTTCAGGTTGCCCTTTTCTCTATCACAAAACACCATACCGTGACTCTTTTCTTTCCGGACTCCAGTTCACATCTTAGTTATAGTTTTCCCATAACTTTTGTAGGTGTATGGGTTCTCTTGATGTCTTCTACATTGTTAACTTATCTAAAAAATTCTATTACTCTATCGTTGGGTTGGATTTGAAAGTTAGCAAAAATCCTAAGTGGCATATCCTTGAATTTTAATATAAAAAATAATATTCCTACATTTTACCTATTTAACTATTTAACTATCTCATGATCATGAAACCTCAATTAAGTATATAGCAGATAAGTAGTTTTGAATTTAAAGTAATAGTTAAGATATTAATCCAAGGAATCCTATGGTCTTTTTGGCTTTAGCCTTTCAGCTTATACTTTAGGGTGAGTGTTTTCCCATGGAGAATGCACGAGTCAGCGAGATTCTTAGTGCTGATTTTTTTAGTGTTGGAAATGCAAAGTAATTTGTTCGTATATTTCCGCAGCTGAACTGCAGTCAGCATCTTCATATTCTAAAAATGTAGAGAATGCACGAGTCAACGAGATTCTTAGTGCTGATTTTTTTAGTGTTGAAAATGCAAAGTAATTTGTTCGTATATTTCCGCAGCTGAACTGCAGTCCGCAGCTGAACTGCAGTCCGCAGCTGAACTGCAGTCAGCATATTCATATTCTAAAAATGTATTGTTCTTAAAGATATCAATTTATAGTTTGATCTCTGATTGGTCGCTTCTATTCTATTTCAAGCTATGTAGTCTATATATATATAGTCTATGTAGTTATATTTATGGGGTTTTCATATCATGCTTAGAGTTATGGGGCTGACTTTGAATTCATGATAAAGTAAAATTGTCAAACCAATAAGACCTCTAGTCACAAGTTAAAATTAAAATTGTCAAAAGAATAAGACTTTTTTAGTTTCTTGGTGAGATTGTGATCAAAATTATATTTATAATTTTCTATATATAATGTTTTTTTTATCATTTAAAATAAATTTAAATTTAAATATAAATAAATTTAAATTTAAATTAAAATAAATTTAAATTTAAATTAAATGATAAATTTAGATTAAAATGGATTTTTGTTTCTTATCATTTAAAATAAATTTAAATTTACATTCAAATGAATTTAAATTTAAATTAAATGATAAATTTAGATTAAAATGGATTTGGAGAAAAGTAATCAACATTATATTTCTAATATTTCTAATTTTTTGTTTTCATTTTTTTTTGGTTGAAATAAGCTGTAAAGCACTTCGTTCCCCACTTATACAATGAGACAATGATAATTGCGATATAATAAAAACATTAAAAGTTAATTACAATGCTCTAAACGATGAGGAGGAGACATTTTTGGACATCGGTTGTTTCTTAGTGGGAGAAGAGACATAATTAGTGATTAGAGTTTCATGCACTTCCTTGAATGTTAGAGATAATGCCTAATTAATGCTATATACTAGAGTTTAGAGCTTGGATTTGGTTTGCTGGAGGATGTTGAGAGATTCTCGCAATATCTCCCTCCAAGAGTGGAATAAGTTGGATCTCACAACACTTATTTAAGTGTGATGTATCTATCTGAAATGTATGTAATACAATTCATTTCTGTGTGTGTATTTTGTGTGTCTCTCTGCTATCACCAATTCTTATTTGGTATCAGAGCTTGGCTGGGCTTAATCCCTCACGGGAGTACCCAGGGAGATGTGATAACTATTGAAGCTGATTCACTGTACATATGTGTGGGAGTGCGTTTTTCAATTAGTGCAGAGCTTGTGTGAGATGATTTTTGTGTGAATTTTTGAGTATTAATTTTTTAATGTGTGAGTTGTGAGGTTGTGGTGCTGTGTGGAGCCGTCACCACTGCGCAAGAGAGAGATAGTCATCGCATTCATCCAACGCTACCAGGAACAAAATATGTTGTGTGGGACCAGATTTTCATGCCTGTGATATGGTGGAATAGTGCAACTGTGCACTATTTGAAATCACTACCATTTCTATTAAATAATTTGTAGCCACATGCAATGAATAATATGTTCGTTGGTACATTTGTTTTCAATATGGATGCAATCACGCAAGGAGGAGTAGTGTGCTACAATAAATTCTATTAATTATCCTTTCATTTCATCCTTCTTGTGGGGGGAGGAAATTGTTGTGAACGATGCAATGAAAATGATGAAGCTCATAAAAGGGAAATTGAGAAATATGGTAGAGATGCCACCGAAGAGGGGAATGAAGAGGACTCTTTAAGAAGAAGTGGTGATGACATTGAAGTTGGTTTTGATGAACAATGCGAGTATGATAATAATGTAGAAGAGAATGACGAGGATAACAAGGAACGTGAAGGCCTTATTGATCTGAGTTGTACACTGGTTGGCATTTCAGAGAAGGAGGAGCCACCATAGACAGACTACCTGCCTTTTCTGCTACGTTCTATATATATATATATATATATATATATGAGTGTTGTGTGTAGAAAGAAAATCCAAGATGATAGATTTAGATCGTGTGTGTGGTGTGCTTAAAGTTTTGTATATGTTTACGTGTTTATGTAAAAGTAAGTAAAATAAGGACTCTTGTCTCTTGATATAAGCTCGCAGCCCCAGTTTCAAAAACAATTGTTCTTATGATTGGAAGTCACCTTGTATAATTGATTTTCGAAAAAGAAATATCCTACAAATGGAGGTATGTCCATAGGATGATTCATTACTTGACAACTTTTCTCATGGAAGCCCCCGTGAGCAGAGTTTGTCAATTTTATCTATTGTGCAAGTTCATGAATGATGGTCTAAAGCATTTATGCTTTAAATGAGTTGAATGATAAGCTCAAAAAAGAGGAAGAGAAAGAGCACATTCTGGAGGCATCATAGTGGGTGTGGGAGCTTATGAAGGCTAGACAAACGAAAGTTAAAGTGTTGTAACATTTTTTGTTATGTAATTTGTGAAGTTTTGTAATGTAGCCATTAACGGGGGGTGTTAGAGATAATGCCTAATTAATGCTACGTACTAGAGTTTAGGGATTGGATTTGATTTGGTGGAGGATGTTCAGAGATTCTCTCAAGTGCTCCCTCCAAAAGAAATAAGTTGGATCTCACAACATTTATTTAAGTGTGATGTATCTATGTGTAATCTATGTAATAGAATTCATTTCTTTGTGTATTTTGTGTGTCCTTCTGCTATCACCAATTCTTATTTTGAAAGGCTCCATAAAAATGCCTTGTGGACTTTCATTATGACGTTCAGTTGGATGATGACGTTCAGTAAGTATTATGTCTCTTTTAGCGTTTATTGATCTTGATCTTGCAATGTTACCTTTTGTTTCTTAGGTTACAATGATCTCTCCCTCAAGTATCGGTTATAAACTTGCAATGCACGGTCAACTTAGGGAGTTGGCCAGAGATATTGCCCGACAAGAGTTTCGCGTGCGGCCAATACGTAACCCACTGCGAGTTAGTTCCTCCAAGGATATAATTGAATTGTGGAATTCCCACGTATGCGTGATTATTTTTCCCATTATTCATTTATTCGTTGTCGTAAAGACTGGCCTTCCTTCGGTAACTAGCTTACTCCATTAAGTTGCTCCATTTTAATTCAGTTTATATGATCCTCAGGGCGCATTACGGGGAATTCGGACCTCGAAAGATGAGAGTCCACCGGAATTCGCGCGTTTCAAAGTCGAATGTGTCCATCTATTTGTGCTAGAAGTTCCCATAGATTTGTCGTCTGTGATGGGATCATGGCATCTCGAAGGATTTCCGGTTCCGGCCCACATTTGTCTCCCAAAGTTACGCGTTTTGGAACTTCAGGGTCATAGGGACAATATAGAGCAGTTTTTCAAAAGATTTTATCTGGCTTCTACGGATCGGTGTTCAAATAAGGTAGCACGTCTGACTGAATCAATCAATGCACAGTATTTTATTATGAGAGAGTGGAACTAACGACCTCAGTGTTGACGGCAGTACCACAGACCAATGCACAAGTATTATGAGATAATCTTAAATCCTGATCGATCTATTAAGCATAGAGACATCTATTAACTTTTAAGCAGAGAGTTGTTGTAAGCTGAAGAGAATAGAAGGATTGAGTTGCCTAAAACGTTTGAATTGTCTCAAGTTTTCATCAGACGATGGAATTTTCTGGGAAGATGTTTGCAAATTTTTGGTGAGTACCTCTGTTCATCACACCAAACATTAATTCATATAATTGTGTTTTTTTTTTAATATTCTGTGGTAATTAAGAAACGTAGGAGTATTGGTGTTCTGGTTGATGTGTTGCGGTGCATGGATGGCTGTGTAATCACAATTTGAATAGAAAAGCGCAATTCATACTTCTATTCAAAGTTCTAAGTTCTAATTGAAGTTGGGAAATTTGTGCAGAAATCGCCCTTCTTTTGAAGATATTGATATTTTGAATATTGAAGTTTGAATGTGTCAACTGAAATATTTGTACAGGACGAAGGAGAAATGCTTTGAACTTTGAATATTTTGAGATATGTTTGAACTTGAATCTTGTATTTGCTCTCAATTTCAAAGGGTGAATTTTGTGTCTAATAGAAACACACTGGAATACCGCATTGGAATACCACAAACTATCCATTCACACGGTGGTGCGATAGTGTGGCTTATCACCAACGATGTAGGTCCCTGTTCATTCCGTATAAATTTTAATGATTATTTTTGTCATCGTGAGTATGATTTCGAAGGAGTGCATAAGCCATAACGAGGAGAAAGGCGGAAGTTTATTAAGCCGATAGGGGTCCTTCTATTGGAATTGATGGTTTATTACGTTTATGGGGTTTCCCTATTGGAATTGATGGTTTAATGAATCTTTTAATCACAAATTCCAATTTTATGGCCAAGAATTAAAGATGCTTTGAATACGATTTTATCTTCATAACTTCCTTGCATTTATAAATGCATCTGTTAACTTTTTCACATTTACCAAATCATGTTAAGGAATTATTGTCCAACCATCTGATTACCACATTTAAGTAATTAAGCAGGATTAATATGTATGTAACCTTTTATTTCCATGTTTGACTGATTAGCAGGCACCACCTCAACGTCATTCCCATGGATAGCACGTATGATATTTGGGGCACACTTGAGTTGTGTGGGCGTTATGTGAAACGTCATTCCCATGGATAGCAAGTATCATATTTGGGGCACGTTTGAGTTGCGGTGGGCGTTAGTTGGGATGTGAAAAGTGAAATGGGGTTATGCCAGTATGGCCTAGGTTCAATTGAATCATGCGTTTCTAAATGGAGAGCCATGAGTGCTACCAGGTGGAGAGCAGTGGCGTTTGAATTTCAATTAACTCTCAATGCATTGAGATTTTATAGCTCATATTTATATGCATTCAGATTTTATAATTCCTCCTACGCCATTTAATTCAGCGTCAACGGATCAACCTACATTGAGATTACTGTTAATGGTTATTAGGTATTCAGATCAGTATATATTCACATGATTGTGTGTTAGATCTGTATGCATTTGTATTATTTGTATTCGTCTCGATATGCATTCATAGCTACACATCTCAATGGCAACGTTATCATTAACGATAAGGGCGTTCTCATTAGCGATAAGGGATATGTGTGTATCACTCAACCTTAACAATTCAGTTAAATGGTTATTAGGTATTCGGATCAGTATGTATTCAGATTATTGTGTGTTAGATCTGAATGCATTTGTATTATTTGTATTTGGCTAATCAATTAAAGTGATCAGCCAAGAGAGTTATCGGCAGAGCCAAACGCTTCATGAGGCCACTGTTTAGTCCACGGGTCTATTAATTGATGGTATGCGAATGATTTTACAGTCTTATAATTACGGCCAGTCTGAGTAGAAATCGAATTAATCCATGACTGAGAAGAAGACATAAGCTGGGTGTTCGTGGATTCTTGATTAACGGGATAATCAAGATTTAGGTCCAATACGCCCGGAACATAAAAGCGTCGATTTTCTGCAGTGATCTCTACATTAAAGGTGTTATTATGTGGCTGGTACTCTTGAGGCAAAACGTCCAAAGGATGTGCATACTGAGCGTAGCCATAAGAATTACAAGCAGGAACATCAGGATGAACAAACAGTGGATTGGTATTACAGCTAGGATCCAATTCGGATGGGATATCAAACTTGGCGATCCTTTCTTCCATGTCGAGCTTTTTCTTGATGCAAGAATTCCAATAATTCTTGATCTCACTGTCCATACGTCCGGGCAATCTCGCAGCAATTTGACACCACCTGCATCGGCAATACCGTGCATTCCAAAATTAATAGACGGATCACCAAAGCCTTGTCTCAACAGTTACAGATATTGTTAGAGATAATGCTTACAAATGTTGTAACTGTGAGTTTTTAGGCTAACTATGACTGGTGTAACTGTGAGTTTCAACTATGACTGTTGTAACTCTTAGTTTCTAGGTTTACTATTTTTAGCTAATCAGATCCACTTTCTTAGGATCTAGATTGTTAGGAGTCAATGATCTTCATGCTATATATGTAACCTCCATTTGTTTATTAAGTAATACAAATTATTTTTTGTGTGTGAATCTTGTGCAATGGCTTCCCTCTAGATTTCTAAGTTGGTATCAGAGCTGGTTTTGGCTTAGTCTCCTTCATGGAAGGGCCAGGAATATGTGAGAGACTGAGAGCTGATCCTCTGCACATATTTAGCTTAGGGAGTGTTGAATTTATGAAGTGAGGGTGTTTTGTTGTTTGTCTTGTGAGTGCTGACCTGCCATTTGATGTGCCATTTCTTTTGGTAGCTGCTAAGTCGAGATAAGTATTGATCGAGTCGCTGCCAATGAAGAGAAAAAAGTCTGTTACTCACGAGAGTCATCACTGTTGTGCATGCTAAATCTCAAGTATTTTAATGTATAATTGATAGGGGCAGGATGCCATACATTAACAACACAAAAAATTTGGAAAAATTTGGAATTGGCCAAACTGGACTTTAATAATATGCTAGTGGTCATCTTTGATTCCAGATCCTATCTCCTTTTCCGATTGAGATCGCAACAGTTGTGGGATTTCAGAGTTTAGTATTTAGGCCTCAAATTATTAAGATTCATTTCCAGGTTGAAGTTGTCGAGAATCACAGGCAGTCTCATTATGGGGCCAGGTCTGAAATTTACACTAAAAGATGTCTATAATGTTCTTGGATCTGTGTGTAGTATTCAATTTTTTTATTTGGTGTGCAGTTTGTGATTTGTAAATTTATATGATTATGAAGAACCAAATATAAAACAAGGTGATGTAATTCAATCTCGTAGTTCTTGAGTGCTTCGGTGCTATAATAATGCATTACTAGTTTGAGTATGTCAACAATTTTGTTAAACACTGGAAGGTCTTGTTGTACTTCGGTGTTCCAAGCTAATCAGTTACGGGTTATCATTGTGTTGGTAAGTGTGTGTAAAAAGGTCATTTTGTAGGATCGATTACTGAATATTTCAGTATCGAGACTATTCTTCGGGGTAGTTTAGAATCGTCGGTCCTATAGATACTTCAAAGATGGTCGGAAGCGGTTGTATTTGTGTTGTATGAAGTGGTAGCTTGAAGATGATGGAGAGAAAGAGCGTGTCTATGAAGTTCAGAGATGGGTGTAACTGAGTATGAGGACCAATGAGACAGACATGACAAAATTTGTGTTGTAACCTTTTGTTATGTTTTGTAATTTGTGATTGTGATATTTGTAATGTAAGCATTAAGGGAGGGTGTTAGAGATAATGCTTACAACTGTTGTAACTGTGAGTTTCTAGGTTAACTATGATTGTTGTAACTATGAGTTTCAACTATGACTATTGTAACTGTTAGTTTCTAGGTTTACTATTTTTAACTAATCAGATCCACTTTCTTAGGATCTAGATTGCTAGGAGTTAGTGATTTGCATGCTATATATATAACCTCCATTTGTTTATTAAGTAATACAAACTATTCTTTGTGTGTGAATCTTGTGCAATGACTTCTCTCTCGATTTCGAAGTGTTACCACTATGAAGCTACGAGTAGAGGAAAAAATAAAAAGGAAACAAAAGAGATTTAAGATATAGGAATGGATAAAACATTTAAGATGTGTATGATTGAATTCTCTTCTTAAGGTGAAAATGCACCACGCTTAAGGCTAGGGCGTAAGTAGTTAATCCATATCAACCTGCAGCTCTTTCCACATCTACTCAGACCTATATGTGCATTACATTTTATTCATGGCCTTGACTATAGATTCATCGAAACACCAAATCGATAAAGCATGAAAGGGATAAAATAACCTCCATCTATTAACGAGGAAGGAAAATAATAAGAATAGCTCCATCAAAACCCCAAATCAATGAAACATGGAAAGGATTAAAAAAACCTGGATCTATTAACCAGAGAGGAAAAGAACCAGTGCAAACCTTTTGGTACTTTACAATAAATATACGAGACTTGTTATCGTCTGGTTGTTTAAAACTCCTATATTTAGTTTTCTCACTTTCGGGAAAAAGGACATCCAGTTCAACAAAATCTCAAATGGTACCAAAACCATTTATGCTGGTTTTGTTATCGGCTGGTAGTTTTGCATGACTTTAAAATAATAAATCAGTGTAAGTGTAAACCATTGAGAAACAGTTTTGCATGTCTTTATAAATATAAAAATGTTATTTTTTGTATAACTAATTAATTTATGACTTCAGTAGTCTATATTTAAATAATGATAATTAATCCTAATCCGATTAAAGATAATAATAAAGTTAATATTTTTAGAAATGTATTAATATAATAAATATTAAAATTTAAAAATATGATAATATTAAATACATTATATTAATATTAAAATGTTCTTATGTGGATTATGTGATGGAAATTTAAATTATAATTTTATAACAACTATATATTCAATAAAGACATTAATTTATTTTCCTAATCAAATAAATTATCTTCAATAAAATATCAAAATAATAAATTTACAATAATATTGATATGTGTATCACTTAACCTTAACAATTCAATTAAAGTTATAATACTATAAAATACACATTTTATTAATGTATTATTTAATTTTTTCAATAAAAATGTATTTTATATTATCTAAAATTATGTTTTGCAACACCAAAAAGTGGAATGCATAAATTGATAGTCTAATTTTATATATGCTTATTTGGAATGGATATAATTTTCAGTTCAATATCTTTTGCTATGAATGTCCTTCGAAAAAGTATGATTCTAAGTTTATTGTTATGTAATATATTGCATCAATTCAAAGTTCCTATCTTTGTCACAAAGGAAATACTTCATTAAACTTTTTTTTATAAACTTGGCCATAACTTCATTTTCATAACGTGTCAAACATAAACCAATATTTTCATGTGATGAACATAACCCAATATTGCAATGTGATGAACATAAATGGATATAAAAAAATGTTGAATGTATTAACGTCGGGATGTGATGAACATATACAAACGCCACAATGTGATGAACATATACAGGCGTCACAATGTGATGAACCTAACCTTCTTGTCACAATGTGATGAATATAGCCCTGTCATGACAATGTGTCAAACATATCCCTGTCATCACAAACATAGTAATATCACAATGTGACAAAGATATAAAGACATTAGAACATCATGAACATATCCCTTTCGTCACAGTGTGAGGAACAAAAATGGATGTCGTAATGTGAAAAACATAGTAACGCCAGAATGTGAGAAACATATATGGATGTTGAAATGTGAAGAACATAGCCTTGTTGTCGCAATGTGATAAATCTAGCCCTGTCATCATAATGTGACGAACATATACATGACATCAAAATAATTACCACATCATCACAATGTGACGAAGATAACCCTATCATTGCAAACACAGTAATGTCACAATGTGACAAAAAGATAAAGACGTAAGAATGTGATGAACATAGCCCTTTCATCACAGTATGACGAACAAAAATGGATGTCGTAATGTGACAAACATAGTAACGTCAGAATGTGAGAAACATATATGGACATCGCAATGTGAAGAACATAGCCTTGTCATCGCAATGTGATGAATCTAGCTCTATCATCGCAATGTGACGAACACATGCATGCCATCGAAATAATAGCCACATCATTGCAATGTGACGAAGATAACCCTATCATCACAAACATAGTAATGTCACAATCTGACAAACAAATAAAGACGTAAGAATGTGATGAACATAGTCCTTTCGTCGCAGTGTGACGAACAAAAATGGATGTCATAATGTGATAAACATAGTAACGTCAAAATGTGAGAAACATATATGGACGTCGCAATGTGAAGAACATAGACTTTTCGTCGCAATGTGATGAATCTAGCCTTGTCATTGCAATGTGACAAACATATACATGACATTGAAATAATAGCCATGTCATCGCAATGTGACGAAGATAACCCTATCATCGCAAACATAGTTATGTCAGAATGTGAAAAACATATACTATCGTCGCAATATGATGAACATAGCCCTATCGTCGCAGTATGATGAACATAGCCATATCGTCACAATATGGTGAGCATACATGGATGTCACAATTTATGGAACATAGTAATGTTGGAGGGTAAAATCATGAATCTGGGTAACACTTTTGTGACAATTGGGTCTCCAAAATTTCTAGCGGCAATTTTTCAGCCGGAAAAATGTTGCTAGGATTTTTTTCAGCCGAAACTTTTCACGTCAAATTTAACGGTGCCCTCGAAATTCGTTTACAATGTTTTTTAGATGAATTATTTTCCCGTGGTAAGCATATTTCAGCTGAATTATTTTCCCGTGGTAATCATATTTCGGCCGAAAGACTTTTCGGCCGAAACGTTTATTTTTAACAGATTCCGTTAAAAACTAGGTTTCGGCCGAAAGAATATTTCGACCAAAAACTTGAAAATGGGACTGTTTGTAGGAAACTGCAAATTCTCTCCATCTTACTTCATCTTTGGAGGTAGCAGACTCCTACAAATACTCAGAATTTAGTTTGAGAATTGATACCAACATTTTAAAAATTGAATCTACTTTCATTGGGTATAATTTGTTTTCATTTTCA
>ML793511.1:260773-279821 GCA_009831015.1 Picea engelmannii
TCTGATTCAAAGTGCTATTTCTATTGCTATTTCGTATATCATTTCTGTGTATTGTGAAGATTATGCTGGATATTTTACTGTTATTCTGTCATTTCTAGCATTTCGTTTATGTTCTGCATATTTTATATATCTGGTATCTTGCAGAAACCGAGACAGCTGTCCTGTTCAAAATAGCATGCAAGTTCAAAACCTTGTTTTTCCACCCTGCCCGAAGGAAACCAGGGTGCATAACCAGTTTCGGCAGCAGTTTGATAATTCCTATGCTAACGCTAACATGGCTATGAACTAGAAGAGCTACAACTCTAATAAACATCAAAAAAAGAGAGAGAGTTTGAGACAATGTTGAATAGGAGAACCTATGAACTGGTGTCCTCCCGGTTGTCCATCTCCTTGCTGCTTCTGACAGGAATGGCATAGAGTTGAGCGTAGGTGGGGCATTGTCACCATGGAGTGGCACTAGAGTAAGTTGCGTACATCATATCCAGGCATTGGCTAACGTAGACAGCCCTGAAGATTTGGTCATCCACCATGTTGCGGACCTCAAAGATCAAGTTGAAGTGCTCCGGGTGAAGAAGTGGTGGCAGGGGTGGTGACTTTTTCTCAACATCCGTCTCTTGGTGTGCATGTTGTGTTCTCTGTGGCTGCAAATCATTGTTGCCTTCCGGCAACTCTTCCTCTACTAGGCAGGTGGCGAATTCCTCAGTGGGAGCATCGATGGGACCGTGTTCTTCTTGCGAGCAGAGAGGTGGTTCTTATGCTCCAATGAATGCAAGCGGGTTCCAATTGTCCGGAACCGTAAACATGCAACTTTCAGAGAAGTCATGGGGGAGTTCCATCGAAGGAATTTCCTCGACATAAGTTTTGGGGGGCAAGTCTGCTACTGTGGCCTCCCTGGGTCTCTTCTTCTTAGCAAGAACCATAGCTCGCTTGAATCATTTGTGCCTTTTTCGTCGAGAGTCAGCCGCGTACCACCCTGCTCCTCTGCGGGATCTTTTTCTAGATCATGGCATGATGAGAATGAGGACGAGAGCCAGAACTTCCCCTGTGTGTCTATTCTTTCTCGACTCTGTGAGCTGCAAAAGCATCCTAAGGTTGCCGAGAAGGTTGATAAGGGCATAAATGGTGGTTGTAGCCATTAAGGTTGAGGGCTTAATGCTCTGGTTGGCTGACCTATTCGCACGAGTGAGAGGCCCCATCATAAGGTGGAGGCCGACTGAAGTGATGCCCCTCATAACTAGCGGGGATATGAGGGCGGTTGGCCACCATTAATGTCCCCTCTTGGCACTTCTCCACGTGCCCATTCTGCTCCGCGTGGCACCCCATCCGAGGATATAATAATGTATTGTTAATGTATTAACATTTTTGTATTAATTTATTTGTTTAAAAATTAAGAGTTAAAATTAATATATGTTTGGTTTTTTGTGTTATAATAATAGTGTTTCTAAAATTATACATGTAAATAGTGTTTTTCACAATATTATAAATATAAATACAAGATGAGTTATTAATATCATTATTTATAAATATGAATTGTTTTTTATGGTAATAATGTAATGTATTTATTAATGCATTATGCATGTAAATAAAATGTTTTTCACAATTTAACAATATCAATACAAGCTCGGGATGTCTTAAACACTAATTTTATTATAAATGCATTAAAATTTAAAGGAAAGTTATCACTCTTGTTATACATTTCAATTATTGTTAATACTTATTAGGTATAGGGGTAGAGTCAAATTAGGGTTTCCGTTATTCCCATTAAAATTAGGGTTATGGTTTTATGAAAGTTAGGATTATTTGTATTAAGGTCTATTTTATAATAATAAGAAAATAACAATTTGTATTAAAAAAATAATAAGAGTTATTAGAGTTACTACTAGAAACAGGTTTGGGTTAGGATTATTCCTATTAAAATTTAGGTTAGAGTTATTTGTATTAGGGTTTATTTTATAATAAGAAGAAAAAATATTAAAAAAATAATTTAATACTTTATTAATGTATAAATAAAAATGTATTACAAATATATTTTTACTTTAACTCTATGAATATTGTATGAATATTGGGTTAATACATTAATATTTTAATGTATTATTATATTTTTGGATACTTTGTATATTATATGAATATTGGGTTAATACATTAATATTTTAATGTATTATTATATTTTTGGACACTTAGTACTTTATTAGGTTTGTATAGATGCTTTATTAATATATTAATATTTTATTAATTTTATGAGTTTATAAATGTATTCATTAATTAACTAATTCTTTAATGATTAATGTAATAATGTATTTGTTATTTAGCAATTATTAATGTATAATGTATTAATACAATATATTATATATTATTAAGATATTTACTAATTAAAATATTACATTAATACATTACATTATACATTAATGTATTGATACTAAATTTATACATCACATTAAGGTATTAATTAATTAATTAATTAATAATTCAATTTTATGTATTTTTGTATTAATACATTAATTAATAAATGTTTTATTTTATTAATTTATTAATAAGCTATATTAATTAATATTTAATACTTAATAGGTTATACTTATTAATTAATTAACATGTTATATTAATAGGTTAATTAATTAATAGATTGTTATTAATTAATATTTTAATTTAATTAATAAAGTTTTAATTTTTTAATCACCTAATAATTTTTTAATAATATATTTATTTATTAATTTATCAATAATTTAGTAATACTTTAATAGTTATTAATAACCATATTATTAATAATTTATTTGTTCTTTATAAATTTATTAATGCTTAATGTAATAATATAATATATAATATATTAATAAGATATTTACTAATTAAAATATTATATTATACATTAATGTATGGATACTTAATTTATATATAACATTAAGGTATTAATTAATTAATTAATTAATATTTTAATTTTATGTATTTATATATTAATACGTTAATTAGTAAATAGGTTATTAATTAATATTTTGTTATTAATTGGTTGTTATTAATTATTAATTAATACATTAATAATGTATTAATTTATTAATTAGTGTATTATACTTTTGCAATATATAAATTAATAATGTATTAATTAATTAATATATTTAATAATATATTAATGTATTTATTAGTTATTATATTACGTTATTAATGTATCCATCAAAGAATACATTATCAATGTATCAGTCAATTAATATGTTACATTACACAAATGTAAATTAATACTTTAATTTATACATTAATAAACCATTAATTTATATACATTAATACATTAATATAAGATATTAATGTATTACGTTAATACATTATAATTATATATTAGTGTAAAGTAATAATTAGTTAACACATTAATGACCATCTCCAAGACATGTTGTTTAGTGAACGAGTAAAAATCACTTTATAAAAATGAAAAATGATGCCCATTTGCCTATTCAACCACTTTTATAAAATGGTTATATTTTAAATTTTATTTTTGAAAACTTTAACATATGGATGCTTTATTAATGTATTTATTAATATTATTTTTAATGTATGAATGTTTTATTAATCTATTAAATTAATAATAATTTAATACTTTATTAAGTTTTTTCATAGTTTATAAATGTATTTGTTATTTAACTAATTCTTTAATGATTAATGTATTTCTTCATTAGTATAATAATAATGTAGTAGTTTAATATTTGATTTTATGTAATAATTTGTTTTTGTACTTTGTCAATTTACTAATGTTTTAATTTATTTATACTTAAACTATTTTTTAATGTATAATGTAATAATGTATAAATTAATTAATACATAAGATATTTATTAATTAATACGTTATATTTATACATTAATATATTGATAGTTACTTTGTAAAATGTAGTCATCATTTTTATACATAATATATATTTTTTATTACCATTAATAATATAATAATGCAATTTTCTATTATTATATTAATTAATTAATTGATTATATAATAATTAATTAATACTTTATTATTTTTATACATTTATGTAGTATTATATTAATATCAAATTATTTATATATTATTAATGTATTATTATTTGATTAATATATTTAACAATCTCTTTATACTTTACTAATATATTAAAAAACTTACTTACTTAATTAATTAATATGTTACATTATTAGTTTTTTAATGTGTTTAGTTTAGTTTTATTTTTTTATTATCACATAGTTATTATTATTATTATTATTATTTAGTTTATTATTTTGTTATGTAGTGTTTTATTTCTTATTAATTAATTTATACTTTATAATCAATTATTAATTAATATTTTATTTGTTATTAATATCAATTATTAATTAAAAAATAATTTATTATTAATTAATAATTTTCAATTATTTAGTTATAATTAATTAATTATTAATAATTAATTAATTAATTGTTATAATATAATTAATTATTAATAATTAGTTTTAAAAAATTAAAGATAATTATTTATTATTTATTATTTATATTTAAAATGTATTAATTTATTAATGGTTGTATGTCAATCGGGGTCATTTTTCACCTTTTTAAAATTAATGGCAATCGACGTATATCAACACCTTTTACATAAATATGGTTGTTGCTCGTGTGGACACATTATTCAAAATTATTTAAAGATCTCGAAGATCATCCCAAGTTCTTTGTGGATTGTTCCTGCGATGCAAGTGCAAGTGAATTGAAGAAAGTTGTCGTGGAAGGGGGGTCATCACTAATGGTCTATAATCGAAGGGCGGTTTTAGATATATGTAACGAAATCATTACAAAATTTGCACCCAAAAGAAGTGGGTCCATTGATTCACCCAAAAGCAATGGGTCGCTTCATTCACTAGGTAGGTGGATAAAAGGGTCGTTTACTAATTAGAGGTGAATCCATTATATGATTAAACATTGGTTCGATTATGGAATGGAAAATATAATTTTTATTATTTTTCAAATATCATGTTACTAATTCAGATTTATATTTGGAAGTTTCCTTTATGATTGAAAAAATGATTTGATATTTGTAAGAGACAATATTGCATCACTTGAATTTATTTTGGGGATTTATAATTTAAAAAAAATATAAAAATTTATGGATATTTTTAATATATTAAAACATATAGATATTAAAGAGAATTAAGTATAGGGATTGGAATGGATATTTTTGAATCGAACTTGTATACTTTAAAATCAAGTTTAGGAATTTGAATAAATATCTTTGGATTTGGATTTGGATTGTATACATGCTTGAAGATCTTCAACAATGTTTCATTCTTTTTGGATGTTTCTCCTTTATATTGTTAGGTATCAAAACGACTCAAATTATCCAAACTCTATATATTCTCCCATCAATTTATATTATATTGTTAGGTATCAAAATGACTCAAATTATTCCAAACTCTATATATTCTCCCATCAATTGTGGAATATTTCGAAATAGAAAATTTACATGTCTTTCAAAATCCCCCTGGATGGAAAACCCACAATTTACATGTCTTTCAAAATAAATCGAGGGAAATTCATGAAGATGGGTGCCGAACACCCGAAAGTTCTAATATAATTTAATGGAGATATTTGTAACCCACGAATGTGTAGATGTTTTTTTTAAATACAAGAATTTCTTCTAAACAACGTGGAGGTTTTTTGAACCACCATGCTCAACTAAGCAATGTAAAAAAATGAGCATGGGATTTAGAGAAATATAAATTATAGAGGAATATTCCACTCTTAAAATGAGTTCGGTGTATTTTAATTAGCAACAAGTAGTTAATATAAGTCAGTGGTTTGAAAAGGTGGAAAGTTGGTATAAGTGAGTAGTTTGAAAAGGTGGAAAATGATAGGGATGAAAATGTATATTTATAAATATAAATATATATACATAACTTTTTTATAATATTAAATAAATAATATAGTAAACATGTTTATAATATTAAATAAAAAATATAATATATATATATATATAAATTAAAATAAATTTATTTATATATATAAATATATTTAAATTTGTCAATTGGGTGAAGGATTGATTGTCGACTTATCTAAGGAGGTTCAATTCCTATAAGTGATATTTTGATGACTTTATCTTAATGCCTCGATGAAATGTTTGGGAGTTCCCATCTTCCCTCGATCATATCTTCTTTGGATGTAGTGAACCACATTGAATATATATATTGAATATGTATTATGTTTTTTATTATGTATAAATATATTTATTATATAAATAAAAACACACATATAATTATAATAAAAATAATAATATATTTCCCCCGGATGGGGTGATAGAAGGAGGCTAGGTGTCCAGGGAAGTAAATGCCCCATGCCACCACCCCTCCCCTCAACCTCTTCGGGATGCTTGTCATTTATTTGAGGGGGATGAAAGTGCACCTGCACAATGAGGGTGCCTTAATGGATTGCTCAGAGCGCGAGCCATAATATCACAGGACTGGTACGGGGTGGATTTGGGATGTTAACTCAACCTTAATGATGTTCTTCATCACCGATTTGGGATTTATTTCCGAGGTTAAACATGACTCCATCCATTCTCCTCGTGTATTATTGCGGGCTTTCTCCTCTCCCTTTGGTTTTCCGGTTTTCTTGCTAGCTTTCTTCTCCCCCTCAAGTGTTGTCGCTAGTTGTCTAGTTTTCTTACCCTCTCCTGCAATTGTTGTGCCATGCGAGAGGGGCAAGTCGAAGCGCGACCTGACTTATTCAACTTCATGGATAAAAGGCTCTGCTTGGGTCCTTCCTCTACTCCAGTTCCACCCCCTAGCTTAATGCCTCGATGAAATGTTTCGCAGCTCCTATGTTCCCTCGTGATCATATCTTCTTTGGGTGTAGTGAACCACATTGATATATATATATATATATATATAATTTTAAACAAGTGATTATTTAACATTCTAAATATATTGTATATGTATTATATTTTATTATTATGGATAAATATATTTATTATATAAATAAAAACACATATATATAATTATAATAAAAATAATAATATATCTCCCCCAGATGGGGTGACAGAAGGAGGCCACGTGTCCAGGGAATTAAATTCCCCATGCCACCACCCCTCCCCTCAATCTCTTTAGGATTCTTGTCATTTATTTGAGGGGGATGTTAGTGCGCCTACACAATGAGGGTGTTTTAATGAATTTCTCAGAGTGTGAGCCAAAATATGACAGGACTAGTAAAGGTGGATTTGGTATGTCAACTCGTCCTTAATGATGTTCTTCATCATCAATTTGGGATATATTCAGATTTTAAACATGACTCCATCCATTATGTTCATGTATTTTCGTTGTCTTTCTCCTTTGCCTCTGGTTTTCTGGTTTTCTTCCTGGCTTTCTCTTCCTCCTCGGGTGTTGTCACTAGTTCTCTAGTTTTCTTACCCTGTTATGTAATTGCTATGCTACGCGAGAGGGACAAGATGAAGCGCAGCCTGACTTATTAAAAATTCATAGATAAAAGGCTATGTTTGGGTCGTTCCTTTGCTACAGTTCTGCCCCCTTCCTTTGATGCAGCGCCGCCTTTGGAGAATTTACCTTTCACCGACCAAAATTGGGTGGGGGATGAAGGAACCCAGGTATTCATTGAGGAAGAGAATCCTTTGGTAGCTCCCCAGGAACGTTTAAATTCTTGTCTCTTTTCATCCTCAGACTTATAGGCCTCTCCCCTCCATTAGGCCCATCAAATTGATGTCAACCCCACTTCAACTATGGAGACCTACTGAGTCGAGGAAGAAATGCCTCCTAGTTTTCATGATGATAGAATTTAGGGAGAAGCTCAACCAAGAATTGAGCCTCAACCCATTGAAGGTTCGTCCCCAGAGGTGCCTAGCTTGTTTCGTTTCTTAGAATGGCACATGTAGCTCATCTTTTAGCTAAGAAGAGATGTCGTCGACCAACTTCACCATCATATTATCCTTTGTCATCTCCTGGACGCCTTCTTCAATTCTCTTTCAAGCGAGCCCATCAAGAGAAGATGCCCGACCTATAACCAATCGTATGTTTTTTCTCCATCTTGGCCACATCCTCCCAGTGGTGATGGCAATCTGAGTTCACCCAATGTTTAATTTCCATTTTTGCATGCCTTTTATCTATGCTCAAAATACTTAAAGTCACTATTTTTTATAGGCTCAATTTTTCTTTTCAGTTACTATTGCACCACCATACAGACATGAACTCTCTTTTTAGACTGCACAACCTATTCTGATTTCCATATATATGGAAGAACAAGTTGATAGTGATGAAGACCCCTAACCCCTCCTAGGGTCTGTGTGACCTCTCAGTATAGGGTCGTTCAAAAGATGGAGTCAGAGTAGCTCATAGGATCCCTCCGAGCCTTCAAAATCACACACACAGGCCTAAAAATGTATTACTCAAATGCCAATTCACTTCTTTGAAAGTCCTTGAGCACTCCCAGAGCATCCTCGGAGACCGTGGGCTGTAACTTTCTGTCCCTGAAAGTTTTGGGATTTCGGGACTCTCACACTTCGGGAGTTCCCACAAAAGAGAACCCTAATCCTCTGGAATTTCAGAGCGACGGAGTGCAGAACCTCTAACACAAATCAACAACTCGCAGTGTCTGGACTAACCAATGGCAAAGATTTATTTTCAGAGAACCGAGCTTCGACGGGTCTACCTTCTCCAACAAACAACTCTTCTTGGAGAACCGATCTCCGAAGTAAATCAGATGACTCTCGTTCCCCCATCAGATCGATGGTTTTCACAACACTCCATTGTTTCAGGATTCGGGAGTTTTAAACCTTTACTCCATCGTTCCACCGGAGCATCAAACTCACGAACTCGTGGAGGGCCTGAATTGATGGTTGCCATGCTCCGACAGCTGGACAGTCCCGATCTAATTTGGACTTTGGAACTTTGGAGAGACTGAACTGTGTTACCTACTATCTCTCCATACTCCTGGTTTCTCAAAATTGGATTATTGGTTGTCATGTGTCCTTTGAAACATACGGAGGTGATTTGATCTGCCCTCTGGGACTTCGGGGGTCCCAACTTCTCCACACTCTAGAACCTCCAAACACGCAGAATGTCAAAGGACTCTGATGGTTATCCCTATCACAACTTCTTCGGATCTAACAATTGTGATATCTTTTGTCAATCCCGAATGGATCTCGTCCGTTGGCCTCCAAAATGTAAATCTATTCCCCTTTTCGAGGGATCTCGGTCACTAATCCTCTTGAGCTTGACCACGCGAGGTATGTTTGGAACTCAACCGCCTCCTCTGAACAGTTCAAACGGTCCAGGCTTAGAAAATTTTCTAAGACTCTTCCAATCGACACGGATACTTGCTATCTCTCTTGAGCTTTTGTCCTTCGAGGTATTTCCAAACTTTGGTGCAGTCCTTGCCTCCTTTGAACCTATGAAAGGTTTCAAACTTAGATATTTTTCAGAAAATATCTTCATGCACTCCTTGGGTTCATCTCCTCTGAAACTTCCTCAACACTTTCGCTAAGTGTTGGCCTGACGCATGCCTTGCATGGGTCTTCTCTAGTCTTTTCTCTCCACTGAGAAACTTTGTAGTCCTTGCACTTCCTTTGCAAAACTTCACATTACCTCTCCTGAGCTTCTGAGTCAATCTTGACTTGGCCTTCACAAACCTTGTGGGAACTGTGCACTCCTTGCAACAGGGTTCTAAAAATAGAAACAATTGAAGCTTATAGAAACATCAAATGTTCCCACACTTAATCATGAAAACATACTAAGACAGATGAAACATATAAAACAGATAAAAAAAAAACATCACATGTACTCAATGAACTTAGAAATAGAGAACACCACCCATTTGGAATCAAACCTCTCTATTTGTATTCCTTCAACAAAGTATGTACATGGAATCATACAATTCTCTACAACTCTCTTTAGAAGAATTCATAATAATATTCAGCAACAAAATGCAATTGTCTTCAACAATGTTATTTGGGCATCGATTACATATATTTATACACAGAGGGGATTCTCGAGCCTTCCTACTGACTACTTTAATGCTATCGTATAAGAATTAAAGACACTTATCTACTAGGCTTTATTACAATAAATGGCTATTAAAAATTAGATCTGAGCAAATGCTCAACATCTGTTTAATTCTTATTTGAAAATTAAGAGTGATTCAAACTTTGGCGGCCTTATGCGATGGCTCTGGCCTCAAAACATTAAAAGGATTTTAATACAATAATTTTGAAACATCAAAACGATGCACCCTCCTTGGGATCAAAGTCATTTTGAAATGTGTGCACTGGTGTTGAGTTGTCCTCCACTCGACCTCTTTAATTGTTGATGGCGATGCTCCTACATCATACTCCTCTGGAAAAAAGATTCATGGACTCTTTCCCATGAGCTCCTTCACTGTTTTTCCAAGCTTTCAAATATCAGATTCATTCACCCAACTAGCATCCTTTGTTGGGTGATCCTTCCACTTCACTAGGCACTCAAAATAATTCTTTCGCCTGGTCTTCTTACCAATCCTTTGTTCTATGATCTTCTCCATTTGTGGATTTTCAGTTGTGGGCATGTGCTTCTCCCACTGGATCTCCTTCTGATCATATGATCCTTAAGAATTATCCATCCTATAAGGATACAGGTATGTAACATTGAATATCGGTGATATTTCCACATCTTCTGGCAACTCAATCTCATAAGCATTCACAACAAACTTTCTAAGGATTTTGCACGGTCCTGTCTTCTTCATTTTGAATTTATTATATGTTCCCCTTGGAAACCTTTTCTTCCTCAGATGCACTATACCTTGATCTCCAATTTTGAAACAAACCTCTCTTCTCTTCTGATCAACTCATCTTTTATATTTTTCACTGCTATTATGTAGCTATCCTTTTATCTGATCATGAAGCTTATGCATTTTGGCAGTAAAGTCTTCTTCTCCTACACTTTGGAACTCATCATGCCTCAAATCTCTCAACTCTAAAATTCCTCTCAAATGTATCCCATACACTATTTGAAATGGGATTTTTCTAGTTCTTATGTTTGATGAATCATTATAAGCAAACTTTGCCTGGGGCAAAATTTGATCCAACTAAATATGATGTTGAGTGACCAAAATTATTAGAAAATTCCCTAAACTCATCTTTACTACCTCATTCTATCCATCTATCTGAGGGTGATACGTTGAACTAAATGACATATTTTTCCCCAACTTCTTCCACAAAGTTCTCCAAAAGTGTCCCAAAAATTTGGTATCCCTGTTTGAGACTATACTTCTTGGAAAGCCATGCAATCTCACAAATTCCTTACAAAATAAATTTGCTATGTGAGTAGCATCACTGGTTTTCTGGCACGGTATAAAGTGTGCCATCTTTGAAAATTTATTAACCACAACAAATATGGAATCAGCCCCCCTCTGGGTTCTTGGCAATCCCAACACAAAATCCATGCTTATTGTGTCCCACAACCTATCTAGAATAGACAATGGCTGATACAGACCAGTGTTTTGTTGCTTCCCTCTAGCATACTGGAAAACTATGCATTTTTCCATGAAATTATTCACATTGGACCTCATACCTGGCTAATGGTATGAAGAACTCAATTGTGCATAAGTTTTATCATGGTTGAAATATCAAGCCAATCCTCCACTGTGTTTTTCTTTCAACAAATTGTCTCTCATTGAGCATTTCAAAATACATAGTTGGCTTCCTTTGAACAACAATCCATCTTGAATTAGATACTTGACCCACTGGCTTCTGTCTCTTAGTGAAGGGTTCTCACATTCTTCGTAATCCTCTTCAAAATCTAGATCTTCACGACACATTTCCTTATGGTGTTCAAACCCTAAGGCCTCCACTCAAAATTCCTGCATAATCTGACATCCCGTGCTCAAATCATCAATAACTTTGTTAGTGATACCACTAATGTTCTTAGTAACAAAAGTAAAATTCTTCATGAATTATACCCATTTAGCATGTCTTTGGTTCAACGTTTCATGTCTGGATATGAATTGTAAAGCTTGATTATCACTGTACAAAACAAACTCCTTTGGAACAAGGTAGTGCCTCCATTTTTTCAAAGCCTGTATCACAACATAAAATTCCTTATCATACGTGGAATACTTCCTCTTGGTGTCATTCATATTCTCACTTAAATAAGAAACGGGCCTATTTTCTTGGCTCAAGACTACACCAATAACTACTCCACTTGCATCACACTTTACTTGAAATATTTTCTTGAAATCTGGAAAAACTAGAATCAATTGTTTTGTTATCTTCTCCTTTAATACTCTGAAACTTTTTTCATATTTTGTTTTCCAATTAAAGGATTTGTGCATTTTCTTTATGGTGTCTAATATGGGTACACAAATCCCACTAAAATTCCTGATGAATTTTCTATAAAAACTTGCTAATCTATGGAAGCTTCTCACCTCAAATATGCTTCTCGGAGAAGGCCATTATTTGATTTCCCTCACCTTCTCTAGGTCGATCTTCAACTCATTTGAAGAGATCACAAAACCCAAGTATATGATTTTTTTCGTCATGGAAGAGCATTTCTTCAAATTTATCAGTGACTTCTTTTGTTGTAACCTCTTCATCACTAATGTCAAGTGCCTTAAGTGCTCTTCTTCATTTTCACTGAAGACTAGGATATCATCCAAATATAAAATACCAGATTTACCTATGAATTCCTTTAGTACTTCATTCATTAATATCATGAATGTGCTTGGGGCATTTGTCAATCCGAATGGCATAACAAGACACTCATACAATCCTTCATTTGTCTTGAATGTTTTCTTCCATTCATCTCCCTCTCTCATTCTTATCTGGTGATAGCCAGTTTTCAAGTCTATCTTGGAAAAATAATGTGCTCCACTTAAGCAATCCATCAAATCATCCATTCTAGGTAACAATAATCTATACCTCATGGTGATATTGTTGATGGCTATAGAATATGTGCACATTCTCCAACCCCCATCTTTCTTTGGACTTAACATAGTTGGTACTATGCATGGAATCAAAATTTCCCTGACCAAAACTTTATCCAACAACTCTTGGACTTGCTTCTTAACATATTCATTCTCTTGAGGTGTCAACCTATATGCAAATTTATTTGGTATACATTCTCCTGGGATAAGGTCAATGTGATGATTGATACTCCTAATGGGTGGTAAATAACAAGACAATCAATCCACAACTATGTCATGAAAATTATCCAACAATTCTTGAATTTCTATGGAAAAATCATCCACAAAAGTTCTTGTAAGGATGACCCTGAGCCTTCTCACCACAGTGAACTTCATCTCATGTTCCTTCTTGAATTCATTTAAAAGTTCCTTCCCACTCATGAGAAGTATTCTTGGGCTGGATTCTTCCTTCATTTTCTTATCCTCCATTGGAAACAACATGTGTGTACGACCATTCTTCTCAAGGGTGTAGGTATTATTTAGACCATCATGTATGAAATTTCTGTAAAATTTCCATTACATGAAAAACCTCCATGGGTATTACATCACATAAACTTTCATCTTTATAGCCTCCTATCTTAAATTCAACATTGCATTGTCAACTTACAATAAGTTGGAGTCCCTTCTGCAACTGTGATACCTTGTACGGGTTTGGGTATGTGATTGTCTCTAGCTCCATCTTTTCTACCATTTTTGTGGATACCAAATTATTAGTGCTCTCACTGTCTATGATTACTTTGCATACCCTGTCTTTGGTCTTGCAAGCAGTCCTAAAAAAACTGTTTCTCTGAACTGCTTGTTTTGTTTCTTTCTCTGGTTTTAAGAGAATTTTCCTCATCATGAGGGACTTCCCATATTCCCCTACTTCTGCCTCAACATTTCTCTTCTATTCTTCGAAAATGTGACCTTCTCCACCTCCTTCTTTCTTCCTCTTAAGAAATTCACAAGACATATGCCCCATCTTTCCACATGCATAGCATTTTACTTCTCCTGCTCTGCCTCTTCCTCTTCCTCGAGGAAAAGAGTTTATGTCACCATATTGTCTCCCTCGAGATCTTCCTCCTATTTCTGTATGACTATGGTTATTTCCATCCTCATCTTTGGGCTTCTGGAAATTATCTCGGACAATTCCTTTGCCTCTTTTCAGAATTTTTCCTATGTTCCACTGGATTTTCTTTCTGGCTAACTTATCCTCTACTTTCAATGCCACCTAATAAGCATCTTCCTCTGTTATCATCATCATCATGTTGATTTCATCCTGGATTTCATATCTCAGGCCATTAATATACTTGACAACCTTTTCCTCATCACTTTCACGATGTCCTGTTCGGATGTTCATCCTATAAAATTCCTCTGTATATTCCTTCAATGTCAACCCCTTCTGTCTCAGGTTCTGCAATTTCCTGAATATATTTATTTGATAGTCCTTGGGTATGAACTTAGCCTTTATATTGACTACCATTATATCCCAGCTCTTAATTTTTTGTTTTCCCTTATACCTCCGATCAACTTGCAGTTCATCCCACCATAGTGTTGCATGTCCTTTTAGCCTTGTGACAACATGCTTCACCTTTTTCTCATCATATATCTCCTTAGAGTCGAAATACTTGTCTAAAGTACTTATCCAATCCAACAAATCTTCAACATCCAAATTGCCTTCATACATAGGGGCTTCTATTTTTTCTCTGGCTCCCATTTTTATAACAACTCTCAACAAGCATTCCTCTACAACTTCTTCTCCTACATCTCCTTCTACTTCCATTTCCTCACTCTTGGCCTCGTTGATGTCACCGACATTAGGTTTTTTTCTCTGTGATGTATCCATGACATCCATCCTCATAAAGAGTTGTCTCATCTCCCATTCCATGGCTTGATTCACTGCAGGTCTCTCCCCGCGTCCTCTAAGTGGCATGGTTCTGAAATTTTCCTTCTCCCACAGAGCTTAATTCCGGCTCTAATACCACTTGATGCATACCCCCTCCCTTGATTGGGGCCTACTCGACCTCTTGGTCTAGGATCATTCAAAATATGGAGCCAAATTAGCTCTTAGGATCCCTCTAAGCCCTCAAAATTACACACACAAGCCTTAAAACATATTACCTAGATGCCAATTCGCTTCTTTGTGGGTCCCCAAGCACTCACAGACCCTCCTCAGAGACTGTGGGCCAAAACCGTGGGATGTAATTTTCTTTCCCAGAAAGTTTCGGGACTTCGGGGTTGTCACACTTCGGGAGTTCCCAAAAAACATAATCCCAATCCTCTCGAATGCCGGAGCAACGGAGTGTCGAACCACTAACACAGATCGACGGCTTGCAGCGTCTGGACTAACCAATGACGAAGATTTATTTTTGGAGACCCGGGCTTTGGAAAGTCTGCCTGCTCCAACACACAACTCTTCCCAAAGAACTGAACTCTGAGGTAAATCAGACGACTCCCATTCCCCTGTTATATCGACGACTATTGCAACACTTCGTTGTTTCAGGCTTCAAGAGTTTTTAAAACTTTACTCTGTTGTTCCACCAGAGCATCAAACTCATGAACTCATGGAGCGAATTGAAGGCTACCACGCTCCGACAGCTGGACGACCCCTATATAATTCATACTTTGGAAGTTTAGAGAGACTGAACTCTATTACATGCTATCCCTCCAGACTCTTGGTTTCCCGAACTTGTATGATTGGTTGTCGAGTGTACTTTGAAATGGATGGAGGTGATTTGCTCCACCCTCCGGGACTTTGGGGGTCCCAACTTCTCCACACTCTGGAACCTCCAAATGTGTGTAATGATGAAGGAATCTGAGGGTTATCCCTCTCACGACTTCTCTGGATCTGACGATTGTCAGATATTTTGTCAATCTCGAATGGATCTCGTCCGTTGGCCTCCAAACTATAAATATCTTCCAATTTTCAAGGGATCTCGGTCACTAATCCTCCTGAGCTTGACCACGCCAGGTATTTTCAGACCTCAACTACCTGCTATGAACACTTCAGACGGTCCAGGATTAGAAATATTTGTAAGTCTCTTCCACTCAACATGGATACCCGCTATCTCTCCTGAGATTTTGTCCTTCAAGGTATTTTCGACCTCTGGTGCACTCCTTGCATACTTTGAACCTCTGAAAGGTTTTGGACTTAGATATTTTTCATAAAATCACTTCATGCACTCCTTGCGTTCATCTCCTCTGAGACTTCCTCAACACTTTGGCTAAGTGTTGGCATGACGCACACCTTGCATGAGTCTTCTCCAGTCTTTTCTCTCCATTGAGAAACTGTGCACTCCTTTTACTTCCTCTACAAAACTTGACGTTACCTCTCTCGAGATTCTGATTCAATATTGACTGAACCTTCTCACTCCTTGTGGGAACTGTGCACTTCTTACAATAGGGTTCTTAGAAGAGAAACAATTGAAGCTTATAGAAACATCAAAGGTTCCCACGCTTAATCATGAAAACATACTCAGACACATGAAACATATAAAACAGATAATACAAAAAAATTAATCGCATTTTCTCAATGAACTTAGAAATAGAGAACACCACCCATTTGGAATCAATCCTCTCTATTTGTATTCCTTCAACAAAGTATGAACATGGAATCATACAGTTCTCTGCAACTCTCTTCAGCAGAATTCATAATAATATTCAACAACAAAATGCAATTTTCTTTAGCAACCTTATTTGGGCATCGGTTACATATATTTATACACAGAGGGGCTTCTCAAGACTTTCTACTGACTACTTCAATGCTATCCTATCAGAATTAAATACACCTATCTACTAGGATTTATTACAATAAATAGCTATTAAAATTAGATCCGAGATAATGCTCAACATCTATACAATTCTTTTCTAAAAATTAAGAGGAATTCAAACTTCATCAGCCTTATGTGATGGCTCTGGCCTCAAAACATTAAAAGGCTTTTAATACAATAATTTTGAAACATCAAAATGACGTTCCCTCATTGGGATCAAAGTCGGTTTGAAATGTGTGCACTAGTGTTGAGTTGTTCTCCACTGAGCCTCTTTAATTGTTGATGATGATGCTCCTACATTAGATAGTCTTGACATTTGTACTGGTTTACTGATTTTCTAAGTTAACGCAATTTTTACTTACAAAAAAAAATAATAATAATATATTTATTATATAAATTTTATATATGAGAAACCATAGTCAATACGGTCACTCATGTCATCCATGTTATCCATGGTCAACATGTTGAACCATAGATATCCATGGTCAACTATGGTTAACATGGTCTACCATGTTGAATAAGGTTGACTATGGTTGACCATGTAGACAATGTATGACCACATTTTACCATGGTTATCTATTATTTCTCATGAAAGTCTATAATTGACTATGGTTAACCATGGGTAACTATGATTGATAATGGTTGACTATGTATGACCATGGTTGACTATGGTTGATTAAGGGTGACTATGGATTACCATGGGTGAACACATTTGATTGTGTGAACATGTTTGACTGTGTGAACATGTTTGATTTGGTATCTTGTACAGATGAACCCTCAGAGTAACAATGACACTATGAGGCTGAGACTCATAAACAACATGATGTTTCTATTAGAAATAGTGTTGATGTGCTCGTTTCACCATAGACATTGCTACAACATTGTCACCCATCCATAGGCCCAAAGCCTCCCCCAAGCACCTTAACCTTTGACATAAAGAATGATTCTTGGAAGCCACACCAGAACCAACTGATAAACCAAGAGAGTGCACCTTCTCCAAGGGTAGTGCAAAGGATAAATTAATAGAAATACTGAACAAGATAAAACTACCCAACTGCAGTTGTTGCTAGTCCTCCTCACAACTTGCACATTTTTCTGGTTTTCTGAGTGAGAGTGAGTGAACAAATGAGCCAAGACATCCTCTATTTATACTAATCTGTCTAGTGACTTTTCTGGCTGAGTTGACCTGACTTTTTGGTAATTATATTTTATGTTTATATTTTTCTTGTGGAGTCGATTGGTCTTTATGGAGGATAATACCTTAATATTATATATTCTGTAGAGATGAATTCTATTCTAGGGTTTTCACACATCTGTTTATGGTTTCTCTTTCTTCCAGAATATTCTATTCTAATCAAAGGTTACATATGGAGGTTAATACCTCCCGCAACTACCATAATATCAACACTCCCTCTTAGTTAGGGAGGTATTAATGGTCTCAAATACATCCATCCACACTCACATGGAATGGGAAAGAATCACATAGTCTTGCAGACCATTCTACATGTAGCATCATCATGTAATACATGGCTTACATCCATGTGAACTTTTCAATCTTGTTTAGGGGCCACAACCCACTAGAGCACACTATAGCTACACCTCGTAGTGTGTGTCACCATTGTTAAAATTAATGAATCTATAAGATCTATTCTCCAGGAGGATGGAAAAGACCCTAGTTGTGATCTAGGGCCCCCGGTACACTCTTGGGGTTCTTGGTCTGGGACCAAGCAGATAGAGCCATGGAAAAAGAACCTAGTTTGGCCCCAAGTGTATTTTTGGTGTTCTTGGTCAGGGATCAAGAATTTTGATGATATAAGTCCCTTAGATGTGTTCTATCACCCCTGGATGTGTTGCAGGGAATCCTTGCTTAGCGCTTGGATTGATTCTTGGTTGTGTACCTTGGTGGTTAAGACCCTAGTTGTTATATAGGGACCCCATATGTGTTCTAGGGTATCCTGGTATGGCACCAGGAAGTTTCTTGGTTAAGTACCAAGTAAAGATGATGTGTGACCTTCTTCTCTCCTGGGATGGTCCATGTGACCTTGGAGTAGTTAAGAATAAGGGCATGATCAAATCATTAACCCTCCTTGTATGTTGGGATAATAAAATCCTATAAGTAATATCATGAGACTCAAGTGGAAAAATATGCCATTAAAGAAGGACTTGACCCTTGAATTTCTCTTTTTTGTTTATTAATGAAACCCCCTTTGCTTGAGTAATTTCCCCCCTATTTCTTGATGACGTGTTGGTTCATTTGTTTACTCCTTCCTAAAGAAAAGTTGGTCACTTTTATTTTGAAACCCCTCTCATCGACTTGTCTTATTTCCTTGTTGAATTTTTGATTTGTCATTTAATATTTTAATTGTTAAAATATTATTTGTTTATTTGTTAGGTATTA
>ML793511.1:279871-310538 GCA_009831015.1 Picea engelmannii
TTTACTCCTTCCTAAAGAAAAGTTGGTCACTTTTATTTTGAAACCCCTCTCATCGACTTGTCTTATTTCCTTGTTGAATTTTTGATTTGTCATTTAATATTTTAATTGTTAAAATATTATTTGTTTATTTGTTAGGTATTAAACCTAACCCTAAAGTTATGGAAAGTAATCTAAACTTGTTACCCTAACCTACCTACCTAAAACTATAAAAGAGTGACCTATTCCTCATTTGGTACACTCACACTCTCTTAGTCAAGTTTTAGACTAAGGTATTACTGTGGCTCTTCTTGATCAGGTTACTAAGTGGTTGTGACTCTTCTGGTCTGCTCTAGCCACTGTGGGTTTATCCCTAACAGCTATGTTCTCTTTATCCTACCACTGACCTGAAAAGGTATTTCCCAACCAATCGTAAAGGGTTTTCTTATTGTTGTTATGGTAACTTCTTATTGTGCCACCATTGTTGCCTTATTTATGCTTCCTTGAGGCCTAAATTGGTGTCGCTTTCATTCTTTGTGGTGCCTCCATTTGTATGCTATCTTACCTTGTTTTCAAGCAACCCTAGTACCTTGAACAAGGTTTGTTAGGGCTTCCCTAGAACTGTTAGTACTTTTTCCTTTTGTTGTAGCAGACTTTTGGGTTTCCCGGGCTAAAAATATTAAGGTTGTTTGTGGCTTCTTTTCCATCTACTAGACTGGACAATGGTGTCTTGTATTCAACCCTATTACTTGATAGTGGCATGGTCTTTTGATTCTCAACCAGCTGAGTTGTTTTCAGGTTTACTACCCTAAAATTTATTCTTGCAGTTATCTGGATGATCATGATGAGATCTATGCTGAGGGTTTTATCCATGATCCATTAAGTTTTTATGAGCATACATCAAGGAAGGTAACAACAAAATATCATGTAATTTTGTTCCTTGTTTCAACTAAGGTAATAGTTAAGTAAATGTTCTGTTATTTACTGTTTTATGCTATTCGATTATGCATCAGAAATTTTATTGCCTTGATGATCCTAAATTACAATAGCGAATGTTTGGAAATTAAAACAAAATATTTATGTTTTAACTAGCTATTGTTGTTTCCCTTAAATTCTAACATGGAATCAGATCTTAGGGCGTGAAAGGAGCTCATTTGTGACAGAATTTTGAGCTTGCGTAGATCATCTATTAAGGGTGTGTTTTTCATATCAATAGAAATTTGTTTTGCATCAGATCTCTTCTATACACAATATTCAGTATGGCTTCTTCTTCAGTCAAAGAAAAATATAGGCTTGAAGGGGATTCAAACTTCAATGCCTGGAAGGATAGGGTATTTAATATCCTGGATGAAAGTGACTTGGATGATTTGGTTACCAGGGTGATGGAAGAACCTACTTCAAATGTAGGAAGAGAAACCTATAAGAGAGGGAGGGAAAATCCAACAGGGTAATTTTTGACTCAGTTTAAGATAATATTGTGTCTCTTATTGCTCATCTAAGGACATCAAATGAGTTCTTTGATGCTCTAGCCAATTTGTATGAAAAGAGGGCCTCAAATAAAAAACGGAATTTGAAGAAACAACTACATACATTGAAGATGGGAAATCATGAAACCATCTCTACCTTCTTTTCAAAAATTGCCCAAATAAGAGATCATCTTGCAACAATTGGAGCTGCAGTAGATGATTATGACCTTGTACAAATAGTAGTATATGGTCTTCCAGAATTATGGGAGACATTTCTCTCATCTGTTAATGGAAGAGAATTTCAACCCCACTTCGAGATTTTATGGCATGATTGCTTGGAAGAAGAGGGCATACTTAAAAGACGAAATGAACCCTCCACTATGAAAGACCATGCGCTTTCAACCAAAGCCAAGAAATGGAATAGATTTCCTCAACACAAAGGAAAAGGTAAGAAACCTCAAGGTAAGAACTCTCATTTCTATAAAGTAAAGGGTACACAGTAGCCTTATCCAAATGAAAGGCTCTTATGTGGCCATCAAATGAAAGTATGAGCTCAACCATGATAATTGGAGCTCAAGAAGGTGGACTTTACAAAATCATTGGTCAAGTTATTCAAGCATTAAATGATGAGATGATCAAACCCTGGGATATATGGCACATAAGGTTTGGAAACCTCATAATGCTCTCCTGGGTTTGCAAAAGATAGTTACATGTATGCCAGTTTCTTCTTTTGATCATGATAGTATATGTAGAGGCTCTACTCTTAGTAAAAATACAAACAAATCTTATCCTCACAGCAATAGAAAAACTAATGGTATCTTAGATCTTATTCATTCTCATCTCTGTGGACCTATGATTTCTCTATCCATGAATGGTTTCCTTTATTATATCATTTTTACTGATGACTGATCTCGTAAAACTTGGATTTATTTTCTAAAAACTAAAGATGAATCCTTCAGTAAATTTCAGGATTTTAAGAATCTTGTTGAGAATCAAACATGTAGACATATCTGTGTTTTCAGAATAGAAAATGGAAAAGAGTTTGACTCCCAGAAGTATGATGATCTCTATTGGGATTCTGGGATTAAGAGGGAGCTGACCTTGCCTTACAATCCCCAATAGAATGGGGTTGTAGAAAGAAAGAATGAGACAATTTATGAGGCAACCAGGGCTATGATGTATGATCAAAATCTTCCATTATCTCTTTGGTCCAAAGCTACAAGTAGTGCAGTCTATATTCAGAATAGGTGTAGTCATAAATACCTGGAAGAGAAAACTCTAGAAGAAGTCTTCACGATTAAGAATCCTTCAGTTGATCATTTGATAATTTTTGGTATTCTTGTCTACATACATGTACCAAAAGAAAAGAGGACTAAGTTACAACCCTCTCGAAAGAAAGGTAATTTTGTGGGGTACAGTGAGACCTTGAAATCTTATCGAATCTTTGTGCCAGGAAAAAGTATATAGAGGTCAGTAGATATGTGACCTTCCATGAGGAAGATTCCTTTCATCATTCCAGAGAACTTCCCTATGATACAAAGGAGCAGGAAGCTCCATCTCCAGAACCTTTAGATTCACAAATTTCAGATGAGCAGATGGAGAATGCCATAGATCCTTTAGTAGACCCCATAGGGGATTCTATTAAGTTTCCCCTAGAGAAACCTCATGCCAAAAGGAATCCAACATGGTGTCGTGAAATTTTAAAGGAAGAAGAAAAACATGCAAGATCTAAAGGTACTTTCAGAGAAAGCAAGAAGCTAGAAAAGTACTCAGGTTTGATAGCTCAATTGAATCTTGTGATTGATTCAGAAGCTTCTGTATATGCACATTTACAGAAGAAAAAAATATGCATATATGGAATCCAAAATGCGCATTTTGGCTTCTATATATGCGCATTATTTCCTTCCATAAATACACATATACGAAAGCTCTCTTACGTATATGCACATTTATGGAAGCCATAATGCACATATACAGAAGCTCTCTTCCGTATATAGAGCTTCTGTATATGTGCATTTTGGATTTTGTAAATGTGCATATACAGAAGCCAAAATGCACATATACGGAAGCTCTCTTCCATATATGTGCATTTTTCCTTCTGTATATCCGTATTTTTTCCTTCCTTAAATGCGCATATACAGAAGCCAAAATGCGCATATACAGAAGAGATCTTTAGTATATGCGCATTTTTTCTTCTGTAAATCTCTCTTCTGTATATGTGCATTTTGGCTTCTGTAAATGCACATTTACGAAAGCTAAAATGCACATATACGAAAGCCAAAATGTGCATACACGGAAGAGAGGTTCTGTCTATGCGCATTTACAAAAGGAAAAAATGCGCATTTATGGAAGCTCTCATTAGTATATGTACATTTTTCCTTCCGTATATGTGCATTTACAGAAGCCAAAATGCGCATATATTGAAGATAGAATGCACATATATGGAAGATAACTTTTGTATATACACATTTATAGGAGCCAAAATGCATATATACAGAAGATAGAATGCGCATATGTTACACATCAAAATTACTCATTACGATGATGGCCTAGTGTCGTCATTACCAATGTTGCAAGTGTCGCATTTTGGCTGCAAGTGTCACAAGTGTCACAAAAAGAATATTGTCATCATGCCTATGTCGTACCTCTAATGACATCAAAAGGACACTTAAAACACCTCAAAATACTAGTTTTGAAGAAGAGAAATGATTTAACAAAGAGTACAAGTTTTTTGCCACTAAAAAACCCACTCAAATATCATTTTTGGAAGGCAACGCTCCCCTATACACTTTCAAGGAGGGTTGGCACTCTGTGCCCTCTTTTGGGGGACTGTTATAACGCTTTGTACCCCATTCAGAGGGAGCACTACCCCTTCCTGAGCGAATTTTGGTTTGTTGAGAGGAATCAGGGAAGAATCCCCTCAAATCTTTGAAGGTAGTTGGATTTGAATCTTGGGTCAAGCCATGATCCTACGGAAGATCCACAAATGAAGGAGAAGAATCCTCAACTTATCCCAAATATATCTCAAGTGGTTAGGCCTCTCCAAGCCTATATAAAGAGGTCTTCTCATGGTGAAAGGGGGATGGAGACATTGTAAAGCATCTAACTTATGATCTCATAAGGGAGATATCATTGAAGCATCAACATTCTGTGTGTGGATTATTTGAGAAAGGGTCTGGACATAGAGAGCTTGGTGAACGTGTTGCACCTACATCCATGGTTGTAAGCATTTCACTTTTGTTTTCATTAATATAAATCTATGCTTGGCCTGTTTCCTTTAAAGTTTGTGTATGTTTCATAAACTTGTTTCTTTTATAGATCCATTTTGAAGCTAATCATTGGTAGAGTAGTAAGTATGTCTCATTGTTGTTGCTCATTGTATTACAAGACCTTCTAAAGGACTTGGAGATCAAGATCATCCTGGATCGAGAAAGGACAATCGTCAGTAAAAACATATTTACTTTTATTACTTATTCTTCTTTGATAGATTAGATTCATGAAAAGGAAAGTCAGTGTCCATAATAGAACTTTTCTGTCTTGGCCTTAAGAGTCTTGAGTCCAAGAGAGAATTCACTTGTCCGCAGGGGGATTTCTCTGTAACAGAAATTGGCGACTCCACTGGGGAGGAGCTCTGATTTTTATTTTCCTTTCCTAGATATTGTCTTATCTTTTTCTCATTCTTTGACCGTCTCCATATTGTTTATTTGATTTTTAGATATGATTGATTGGCTCTTGATTTCATCATATCCAATTTCATTGACTGAGTTTGCTTTATTTTTTGAGTTTTTGGGCATTTTTCTGAATTTTTAGAGGCTAGCGCTCCCCTGCCCTTGTTATAAGAGCATTGGCGCTCCCTGCTAGTCTTACACAGAGCGTTATAACACTCTGGTGCCCCTTACACTAGAGCATTGCCCCTTTTCTGTTGAAAACCTTCTAGGGTTTCATTCTTCAAGTTCATTTTTTTCTTTTGTCACTTGCTCAAGAGTCTTACAACCTCAATATGTCTTGGTCTTGGCCTTCAACACTTTGTTTCTAAGAATTGATCATCTTTTGTTTGTAATTTTGACATTTTCTTTCCTTATTTTGAAGCTACTCTTTGTCTTTGACGATTTAGAGTTGAATTATTGTTTTCATCTCATTTATTTGATTGAGTGGAAGATTTTGTGAGGAAATCTGAAGGTCTGTGAACCATCCCATTTGATATTTGAGTCAGTTTTCTAACATTTCTCTTTTGTTTGAGATTTTTAGTCCTTGTTTGCAAGTTTTGGTTATTTTTTTTTGTTTCTTGCATAATCACAATGGGAGTGTTCTTTGTTTATATGAAGTCTGCTTCTGATTTTCTAAATCTCATTGATCTTAAAAGTCTGATTGACATTAGAAGTTTTACATCAAATTGATCATCATTCACATATAAGAAAAAGGACATATTTTAGTGATTGGTTTGGCTATTAGAAGAAATTTCTTAAAATGTTTAGCATTACATTGGATTTGATTGAGAAATAATTGCATGAGGATGTTGCATCTTAGTGTTTGGCAGTGAAAAGAACAATTTTCTCCTTCCCTTAAATCGACATTCATTGAAATAAAAGACTGTTTATCATATTTTATGTGTTTTTTGGGAATTGAGTCATAACACCATCAGTTTCACTTTCATACACCCATGAGTAAAGAACAATTGTAAAATTAACACTAATTAAAATCAATCTAGAACTTTTTGTTTTTAGAATCTTCCACCAACATTAGACTAGGATTATCACTTTGGATTAGGATGTGAGTACAACTCTCCAAAGTATTCAAAACAAACATTAGCATCTTGCAATAGGGAGAGAAAATACAATTGTCGTATAGGCTTTCTGGGATCCCCCTCTCACACAAGGGTTACACACAAGGTCACGTTCAGGAGAGATACAGAGATTATCCCTCTGTGGTTTGACTGTTCATAGTAGTCAGATCGTATATTGGGGGTCACTTGAAGGTATACCCATGATTATGTGTGGGATCCTCTCGAGTTTATTTTGGACTTGTTATCCTGCCCATACGTTCGGACTGGATTGTTGACTGTATTCGCCTAGGGGCTGACTGCGAGTTGGTGTCCTTAGTTGCCATAATATTTAGGTACTTACACAAGGTGACGGTGAAGGGAAGTCTTCACTGTACCTAGAACATACGGTGGTCAAACTCACTCGGGCTCCTTGGAGGGTAAATCCACAATTACTGCGTGGAACCTTGCACTAAGGCGTAAGTCCGTTAAGGCGGTCTCCATCGTAGTTGTTCCACCATTTCCTAGCCCCTTCTTGACTTCATCATGCAACATTGGATTTCATCACCAAATAGTACAGTCATCGAGAGAATGTTTTGTTTGCTTGGTGTTGATTCCTATATTTTTAGTTTATGTTGTTTCTTTTCGTTAGTTGGCCATAGATTTTTTGCGTAGAGTATTTGGTTCATTCAATATTGACCCTCCACATCATTCACGTAGAATGCAAGGGATACCCCCGAAAAATATGGAGGTTTCTCAACCTTTTCCTACTGATCCTCAACAGAGTGAGGTCCAAGATACCACCACTCCACAAGTATAAAGAACAGACTCTTTAGAAAATTTCTGCATTTCTGATTCTCTAGAGTCTTTCTGAATCCCTCATGGTTAAGAGAGATGTATTCTCCAACTAAATTCATCCAGAGACCTTGTTTTTGACACTTCTAGAATACCAACCATATGCCTTGAAGGTGAGAATACTTTTTGGACTACTGCTATTTTTATAAACCCACCTCCCACAGTTGAAGAGCTTTTCGGTTTGGGGGCAAGTGTTAATATACCTTCCATCTTTGAGTTGCCCACAACATCTGATACATACACAATACCTTTAGACCACTTTTCTTCTACATCTAGTAGTATCACCGTTGTTCCATAGGCACATTCAGTTGGTCCTCGACCGACCATTTCTCTCCAAATGGCCCATTCCACTATGGTCCCGCATGTTGATACAATCCCCGCCGGAAATGTGACACCAACCCAAGCTCCAATTGGAACACCACTTAGACCAAATCCATCCCTCCCACTTGGGTACAGAGCTCTAAACCCTACCATTGTTAACACTAATTAGGTTACACCCGAAGCTTTTGGAATATTTGTTCCTCCTGGATATAATGCCTCTGTTGGTTCTATACCTACACTCGTAGGAGCTGGTCTTGGTGGCTCCAATCCAATTGGAGGTGCTGGTCATTCGTTCCCTTCTATTTCCCATATCTTTCTAGGAACTCAAACTCTCGCTGGGGGCTGACATTCAGTTGGAGGGAAACCTCCATTTAGAGGGCAACCTCCATTTGGAGGGAAACCTCCATGTGGGGGGCAACCTCTAGTTGGAGGACAACCTCCATTTGGGGGGCAACCTCTATTTGGTGGTCATACTCAAATGGGAACACAACCTCCGCTTGGAGGGAAAACTCAGACTGGAGTACATAACCCATTGTATGGACATAATTCCACACAAAATCCTTAGCACATTCCATTTCCTGGAAATCCACTATTCCCTGGAGGGGAAAATCCTCAAGGGAAACACCAACCTTCTTACTCTCATGGATCGAATATTTATCTTCCCCATGAAGCTAATACACATCTACCTCAGGGATCAATTGCTTACCCTCCTCAAGGGAAAAATGTTTATCCCCCCTATGGTGAAGTAAATCATCCAACTTACAACCCTCAGAACCCATTGGGTTATCCTCCCTATGCTAATGCTTCTCAACCTCCATCGAATCCTGGTTATACTGGTAAGCAAAAATCGTATGTAGGAGGACCTACTGAATACATTTATCCACCTAACCTAGTTTACGATCCTACTGGTGTCCTTATGCCACATCAGTATCACCCTCAGGTTAATTGACAACTACCGTTCTTTGCGACGCTGGATCTCCCAGACTTGTCTCAGTTGACCAATGATCCTATACTACATTCTCCTTACTGGACAGTGATCCCTGCTAAATTACCTTCTGATATTCCTAAATTTGATGGAAAACCTGGAGAAGATCCCAATAACCATGCAATGACCTTCCATTTATGGTGTTCATCAAACTCCTTAATGGACGATTTTGTACATTTGCGTATTTTCCAGCGAACACTTACAGGCTTGGCAGCCAAGTGGTATATCAAACTCCTATGTTGTTCTTTTCAAGATTTCAACTCCCTTGCCATGTCCTTTCTCACGCACTTTCAACTACTCATTCGATACGAGACGGGTACCTAACTATTAACCTCCCTTTGTCAGATGAACTTCGTGCATATCTCTAATCATATTCATGAGTGGAGATGGCGATGGAGGTTAATCAAAGGAATCATTCCTAACCATTTATTAGCAGAATGGCTTACTAAATCACTTTTACCCCTGATTTCTCATGATGTCTCCATGGGTGGTGTAGTCACCGAGGAAGAAGCCATTTCCTGGGCTCAGTATTTGGATTTGTTTTATTCACAATATGGTACTTTTCACGAGTTGATCCCAAATGCTACCCATGCCACTACTGATCCATCTAAGCCTTCATACACGTCACATGCGAATGGAGTTATTGGCTTTGTCAAAACCCAATCTACTTCCCAGTCGACTAGAATGACAAAATGGTATGCTTCGGCATATGCTCCCAGTTCGACCACACCCTCCTCTACCTCCCCCCAACCTCAAATATCTGAGGTGAATGCAGTTCAATCTGCCCCTTCGCAACAATCTGGAGGTAAGAAGAAGACAAAAAATAAACCAAAAAAGAATAATAACAATGAACAACCGAAAACTCAAACTCAAACACCTGCTACTGAAAATCAACCACTGTGGAAACTGAAGTTCCCATGTCTCATTTGTTGTGACGATCACTACACTCGAGACTGTCCACATCACAATGAAGTGGCCAAACTCTTTAAAGGAAATTCCCAACCCATCGTGCTTACTCAACCTTTTCCACAGTATCAATCCATGGTTGCTCAAACCCGCTCTCCTCGGGGCAGTTCTAGCCAATCTCATGATGAGGCCTCGAAAAGTGCCCATATTTACATGTTTAATGGGATTGATTTGACCACTCACTCTATGACATATGAAACACTAGCTAAACCTGACAAAGCAAAGGCCACTAATGACTCTTCATTGGATCCATCACCATCCTCCATTAGTCCTCCATCTGGATCACTTTAGATAGATAAATCTTCATTTGACTCTATATTACGCTCTCCCAAGAGCACTATCCACAAATCTACTTTCAATCCTAGTTCACGTACTGCCCAAAACTACAACATTGTTGAATATTTGGCTCAAGCACCATGTGATATGTCTGCGTTAGAAGTTCTACAACACTATCCAAGTCAACGTAGAATGCTCTTAGCTTCTATTGGTGCTTTTGATCCTGAGTCGTCCAATAATATCACGTTTAACCTGGATAATTATAAGTCTCGACTCTCTCACCAACTAGCTTTTCAAATCGATGTTGTTGTTCACAATCAAAAAATCCACCGAACTATCTTGGATGAGGGAGCCTCTACTTGTGTCATGTCTTTGGCTTGTTGGAAAATCTTGAAATCACCCACACTTAACAAATCCCCCATGATATTACGCACATTTGATGGGTGAGGTTTTCATCCTCACAGACTTTAACAGTCCTTAGTCATTCAGTTGGGTGGAAAAATCGTCACGGTTGACATCGAGGTGGTTGATGCTCCCCTTGATTACAATTTGTTACTCGAAAGAATTTGGTTTTATGCTATGAATTTCGTCACTTCATCAATGTTTCGATGTGTATAATTCCCTCATCAAGGTAAAATTGTCACTATCGATCAACTAGATTTCTATAAACCCGATGCTCGTGCTCCCGCTACCAACAACATTCCTTTCTTGGGAGATCACAAGATTACGTATGAAAGCATTGGTGTTGGCTTGATGAATGATTCTATCCTTATGGGTACCTTCGCTACACCACTTCCACCTACTGCGCATCACATTTCCACCACCAATATAATTTTGACTACGACTTATCAATCTTTGGAATCATATGATCCTTGGGTTGTGCCTAGTCCTCTAGGATTCGATGTACTAGGTGACACCATGCCACTTAGTCTAGCCGAGGCCACATACGTTGCTATCCAATCTGCCTCTCCCTCCCCGGATGACCAGCATCTCTTGGCACCCAACAATTACTCGATGCCATTGTGGTTAAATTCCTTGTCATCTACGATCGACTGCATTCCCCAAATTTTTCCTTCCGATGAATCTATCATGGAAATTCTTAGCATCGACGACGTACCTTGGGATGATATCCATCATCGATCCTCGGTTCTTCCACCTCTTGAATAAATTCAAGAATACATACACTTTGTCTTCCCTCCTGATGTTGTCGATTTCCCACAATCTCCCATCCTCACACAAGATACTCTTTTTGAGGGGAATTTGGGAAACATTTCATCTACAATCATTATCAACATTTCAATTAAGGAAGGTTTCATGGAAAACATTAACCTCGGTGCTAATTTTTCACCCGAGGAAGTGGTCTCTTATACTGCTTTATTTAAATAATTCTGCGATGTCTTCACTTGGAGCTACAAGGGGATGCTAGGGATCAATCCATCGATCGTTGTGCATGATATTAAAACATACCTAGGTGTGAAACTTCTTCCACAGAAACTCCACCCAGTACATCCCAAGATGATCATGGCTATCAAGGAAGAAGTTGAGAAACTTTTGAAATCTGGCTTTATCTATCTTGTCCCCTTGACGGAATGGGTTTCTAACCTTGTTTCGGTCGCTAAAAAACAAGGGACCATTCGTGTCTACATTGACTATAGGGATATCAATAAGGCTTGTTCGAAGGACAATTACCCTACACCCTTCATCGACCAGATTATTGATAATTGCGCTAGTAGCTTAATTTTCTCTTCCATGGATGGTTTCTCGGGGTACAACCAGATTGATATTTTACCTACTGATCAGCATAAAGAAACCTTCATCTTCCCATGGGTAACTTTCACTTATCAGAAGCTACCATTTGGCCTAAAAAATGCTGGTGCTACTTTCCAGCGGGCCATGTCCTATGCCTTCCATGATATCAAGCATATTGTGGAACCTTACCTCGACGATTTACCCTCCCACTCATACAGTCGATCCGATCATATCGGTCATCTATGGGCTATTTTTCTTCGATGTCGGTTTTACCGTATTCATTTGAACCCACATAAGTGTATCTTTGTTGTCGAATCAAGATGACTCCTCGGTTTCGTGGTCTCCAAAGACGGGATTCAGGTGGATCCCTTAAATATTAAAGCTATCCTCTCTTTACCCCCACCAATAATCTGACACAACTCCAAAGTTTGCAGGGAAATCAAACTTTCTTAGCTGTTTCATTTGTAACTACGCTGAGATTACCAAAGGATTTATGCAATTGTTGCATAAAGACACTCCTTTCATCTGGGATGACACTTCTCAATGATATTTTGATGCTCTTAAGCATGCATTGACCAACGCCCCTTTGTTACATCCTCTGGATTATACAAAGGACTATATCCTATACTTAGTATCCTCTACTTCCACTATTGCTATGGTGTTAGTCCAAGAGGACCTCAACGGTGAAGAACACATGATATATTATATGAGCAAGAGTCTATCTGGTCTTGAGCTCCGATATTCACATGTTGAAAAGTTGGCTCTGGCAACTGTCATTGTTGTCCAGAGATTTCGTCACTACATTTTGCTACGCACCACCACCGTTATTGCGGACTCCAACCCCATGTATCATATTTTGACACATCAATTTCTTGGGGAAAAATACTCTAAATGGATCGTCATCCTTCAGGAATTCGATCTTGAATTTGTCAAGTCCAAAGCCAAAAAATCCTTGGTGTTTATGGAGCTTATCTGTGACCTTCCCCCTATTGATGACGATATTGAGCCCAAATATTCTCTCCCTGATGAAACTATGTTCCTCATCAACACGTTCGATCCTTGGTATGGAGATATTCTCCTTTATCTCCAAACCCAACGTTTTCAGCTTGATATCTCTCGTGAAGAACGTCAATGTATTCATCACCATTCTCGTCATCACCTCATCATCGACGACACTTTATATCATTGTGGCATTGATACTATCCTCCGACAATGTTTGACTCATGAAGAGGCTGAACACGTTCTCAATGACTATCACCTTGGAGCATGTGGTAGTCACCTTTTTGGGATGGCTACAACTTAGAAAATTTTATGTGCCGGTTATTTTTGGCCCTAGATTTTCAAAGATTGTATTGAGGCAGTCAAAAAATGCCCACCATGCCAAGTTTTTAACAAAAAGGCATGAACCCGCCCTGCTCTGTTGCATCCCATCATTGCCATCAACCCCTTTTCCAAACGGGGTATTGATTTCATGCAGTGTAAGCCTACCTCATCCGAGGGGCATAGTTATATAATCGTCGTCATCGATTATTTTACAAAATGGGCTGAGGCTATGCCTACCTTTCTGAATGATGGTCATACTGCATCTCTATTCTTTTTCAACCACACCATCACTTGTTTTGGTGTCCCACAATCCATTGTCACTGACGACGGTTCACACTTTTAGAACCAGATGATCAGTGAGTTGCATACCAAGCTGGGTTTTCGTCATGAGAAATCATCCTCGTACTATCCTCAGGAAAACAGACAAGTTGAGGCTATCAACGAGGTCCTAAAACCATGATTCAACGTATTGTAGGGGTAAACAAGACATCCTGGCATCTACAACTTTTCTCCTCTCTCTGAGCTTATCGTACCTTAGTGAAAACTACTACTGGATTCACTCCCTTCCAGTTAGTATATGACATAGAAGTTGTTTTACCAATCGAGTGCGAGATCCCATCACTGAAACTTAAAGAATAACTCCCACCCCACACTTCTATCGAAGAAGAACGTTTCTTACATCTAACCAGGCTAGATTAAACACATCATGATGCTGCTCTCATTAACAAGACGTATCAAAAGTGGATCAAGAATCAATATGACAAATTCGTCCACCCTCAGACTTTTGCAGAATGAGACCTAGTCCTCGTCTATGACCAGGCTCATGACAAGTTAGGGATAGGAAAGTCAGAGCCTCTGTGGCATGGTCCTTACATCGTGAAACATGTTTTACATAGAGGTGCCTACGAGTTAGTCGACTATGAAATAATCTCCCTGGGTGAGCCCCGAAACAGGATTTACCTTAAAAAGTACTATGCTTAGATCACCTAGCATGCGTTCTTTGTACACTATTGTATTTTTAGTTTGGTGTGTCTTTTTATTTTGCATGCTCGAGTTTTTTTCCTTAGCCACTTATACTGTGTCTTGTGTTTTCATGCGCAGATGACATCTTCCTTTCCTATTTTTGTCAGGTTTGTGGATGGCGCTATTCGACACACCCTGGACATTGCTTCTGCAGTGTGGGTCATTTACCACTCTAATGAGTTAGTGATTTCTGGAGGTATTTTCTTAGGATCGACAACTAACAACATGGCAGAATATCATGTTGTCATCAAACTTTTAACCGAAGCCTCCTCTCTAGGCGTTTCTCGCATGATCGTCAACCTAGACTTGCAACTTGTGGTTTGTCAACTTAATCATGTCTACGCTATTCGTAATCCTATCCTGCTACGTCTCCACTTACGAGTTCGTCATCTTGAACGAATGTTTGATTTGATCGAATACAAACACATATCAAGAGAACTCAATGCCATTTCAGATTCATTAGCTAATTACATCATGGATAGGTATCTCACACATAGATAATTTTTCATAAAGGAAAAAAATCACATCACATATCATCATGTAAATTAAAACACATCACATAAAAGACATCATTATTTGCAAATCATTAGGCACTGTAAAAACTTGGAACTGTATATATATATGGCATGACTGAAAATTTTTGATTACATCAAAAAAGTACTTAGAAGGGAAAAATTTTGGGTCTTCACACCCAAACAACATTGTCAGATAGGTCATACAATCATCAGAGAGAATCTGAACTCCGGACACTGCATTGTGTTGTGAGTAACATATCACTGCATAGGCTACTCAACTCAGTAAAAAGTTAACACTCTCAGACACTCCCATAGTATGTCTCTATAGATGTAGGGGCACCTCCTGCCTCCTTAGAGGGGGGATACCCATCGTGAGGCCTTGGAGGTTTCTTTCAACCTCCTGGACACCTCCTACTGCTACCCCTGGATCTACTAAAATCTGAGAACCCCTGCGACGTCCCGATACTAGTATCTCAGCCGGACGTACTATGCCCTTGTCTGCAAGATAAAGCGATACATCCCTTAGAAACTCTTCTACGTACCCACAAAAAAATAATATAAATTTTAAAAATAAAAAACACTTGACAAGATATTTTTGGTTTCTTACCTGATGCATCCCAATCCTCTCCTGCCATCAATGCCAAGTCCATACCTCCTCAGGAATACACTTCGGCATATGGGAAGTATTCTATCCAGAGAAATTGGCATCTCAACCAAGCGAAGAAATCACTGATGAACTTGAACTCTGACTTTGGTACTATCCTCGGAGACACACTAGTTCATCACTCCATGCGTGGTTCTCCCACTAGATGTATTGCTAATTCTATCTGAGGTTTCATCTGAGGAATTCATTCTAAGAAGAATGAAACCAGGAATGAACCATATCTGAACTGATTTTGTTGCGCTGCTCTGCTCTGCATCTCGTAATCTGCTCCTTCACATTCTGAAGGAACCCCGCACTCTAGTTAAACAATTTTGGCTCTAGAAACTGCAAACCATAGGCCACCTGTGATATTGAAGCTAGGTGCACACTAGTACTTCTCTCTATACTCGTAATGGAAAACAAAATGGATCGAAGAGGTAGATCCCTGATATCTTTGATTGTGATTCTACCTCCCACTAGTCTCGCTCCTGGGACACAATGGTTTTCCAGATACTCTTCCATAGGCGCCAAAAGTACCCTCTGTCCGGATAAAACTACGGGAGCCCCTCTTTTCGAGAGGTCAGTCGAGAAGTATACATCTTCCAACTTGATGGTGAGAAGTTGTGTTCCAATTTGGAACCCTTTTTTTGCGATGTTCCATAACCCGATCATATATTCGAGAAGAAGGATCTCTTTCTTCATTTTTTGCATTTTGAAGAACTTGAGAAGGCTGCAATTTCTTAATGCGGCCAGTGTTCGGGGACTTCGCAAAGCATCCACATTATCAAGCTCATGCTCTTTTTCTTTCCACTCGATCATGATCATTGCCAAAATTACCTGCAATCATCAACAACCAAAGATCATTAATCATGCTTTCGACAATTTTTTGGGCAATTTAAAAACTTAAAAAAAAAAAAAAATTGTTTGGTTGGTCTTTGAGGCCAATGTCCCTTTCATATGCACATCAATGCACCCACACATCCCCACAATAGCCACCAGGACGCTTCGAAATGAAGACGCCCACCACTCACGATTTGAGGAAGCGTGGGCCATTTTTGGGCATTTTTCCATTGCATTTTTGGCCAGTGCCCTATCCGACACAACATTAGTTCGATGGCATGCCTCTCATCAACTCGAAGGGGCATTTTAATGAAGGGGAAACACTTCCCCATTAAATTTGGAGGTCGTCGGCCCTTTGTGGGTGCTTGGGACAAATCAGGGCATCGTTTTTTGCACCCATTCATTGCCTAAAAATGAATTTTGAACCATATAGATGAAATAAGGGAAGAAGAGAACTAACCTAGTCCAAACGGAGAGGAAAATGGTTGACTGTAGCTTTGACACCGAAGGACGCAAGATTCACCTCCAACGCACAAATTATCCACTACTACTAATCTTTGCACAAATGAAATGGTAATTGACATTTTTTCTATATTTTTTTTTTTTTGTTTGTTAATTTGTGCAGGACCTGCGATTAACCTGTGGCTTGAGAAACCACGACTCAGGGGCATCTAAGCCGTCAAAATCACCCGGGGATCGCACCCGGCCTGAGCCACACCAACCCTTAACATGGTTGGATTTTTTGTCCCCGCAGGTTTCGAACCGGTGACTTTAACATCACGGAGTGGCTTAGCAACACACTCCGTCACCAACTGTCCTACACCTCGGGGACAGACATTTTTTCTATATTACTATTTATAAAATTTCATTTTTGCTTAAGGTATAGTTGTTTTTGGGTTTTGAAAATATTTTTGGAGGCCTTATTAATCCCCTGGAATGCAGTTTTGATATTATTGACAGGTTTTAGAGTAGTTTTTTTCGTTTTTTGTCTTGTCACATTCACGAGCATAGTCTTAGTTCATTCTCAAGCTCAAAACATAAGAATGCGTCAGGTAAACTTTTATCTCTTTTTCGGACCCGCATGGATACACAAAAAATGAACCCTTTGGAGTTGTCTTTAAGCTCTTTTTAGAATCTCTAAACGTGAAAAGATTGTCAAGTGATCTTGCTTCCTTTCCTACTTGTTAAAAGGTTTGAAAGGGCGTATTTCGAGTGATAATTTATCTCTTTTTCATTTTTACGAGACTAATATTACGAAAAAGGACACCATTGGAGTCTTCTTTAAGTCATTTTAAGACTCTCTAAAAATGAAAAACCATTGAGTTTACCTTCTCTGAACTTGTTAAACAATCATACATTGAAGGGCCCATATGGGACCGAAACCTTACTTCGTCCATTTCGTTAAAAAAGAATATGGACTTACCGAAGGTGATTTATATCGAGCATGTGTTATCCTCCTCGAGCTTGTTAAATAAAAAAGAGGTAATTGTCTATCTGGATGGGGGAAAAATTGAAGGAATCAATCCAAGCAGTTTTTGAGAACATTACTAGCAATCCTTACAGTCACCCTTGAACACGACATTTTATATTTGCATGCATTTTATCTGCTAAACCTCTGCACTGAACCAATCCTTTGAGTTTCCTTACTCCTTTGGGTCACTTGATGCAAGTCAACATATCCACTACATTATCAAGTTTTGGTCCTTGTCAAGTTTCTGCTGTCATACCTCAGTGTTCAAGGGAAGTATCTGCCTCAGAAGTAAACCATCACAAATCCTTGTTTCAATACCCATGTCAGTCCATGTTCTTTTGATCCACCAATTACATCTCTGTGTCTATTTAATTTTGTTGATTGGGGATACATCAAGGCCCTCCTTCAATGAGTCTGTTCCTGTCGACTTCAACACATTATCCGGGAACTAGACTTAAAAACCAGTTAGTGCCTTATGACCTGCATGCCTCAATGGCAAGCCTCCTCGCATCCGACAGTGGGTTTACATCATTGACCTCTGATCGGATGATTCAATAGATGTTCGAATTCAACTCATCTATTGATGTTCATTGGAATGTACTAGAGTACCTTGGGAATCATTGATATCAATGGTGATCTCCCTCGTGTTGGTTAATGGTCACCTTATTGACCGATAATCAAGTGGTTCCTTCCATGTTCGACGTTAGGACATCTATTCGCATGGTTAGATTCATACTACATCAGGATCGATAAGAAGACCCTGGGTTGAGTCGTCACTCTTATTTGTACTTTACCCAGGTTGCGACAAAGTTTCTTTTGAACATTGACACATATACCATTACATAGATCCACTTTTTATTGGTCATGGCTATGTCTTGACGTCTCGTAGATCCACTATGTATTCTTCATGGGTACGATCAGTTCAGGTCATGGGAGTATAGATCCACATTGTATCTTCAATGGATATACCTTTTTGTCAGTATCATTATGGATCTGCAGTGTATTTATGGCGGCCATACCTTGAAAGTCTTTATCACTCAAGCATAGGTATGCCTGCCTTGGGTTTGAAACATGTCCAAATATTTGTTTGATGGTTGTGTGTAGCTTCTATAAGGTTCTTTGAGTCCATACCCTTGCTTAAAAAGTCTACAAAGTACTTCAGTCATCAGTTCTCATCTTCTAACTTCACACTTTGGGGGGTAATCTGTTACACATCAAAGTTACGCATTACAATGATGGCCTAGTGTCGTCATTACCAATGTCACAAGTGTCTAATTTTGGCCGCAACTATCGCAAGTGTCACAAAAAGCATATTGTCATCTTGCCTATGTCGTACCTCTAACGACGTTAAAAGTACACTTAAAACAGCTCAAAAGACTAGTTTTGAAGAGGAGAAATGATTTAACAAAGAGTACAAGTCTTTTGCCACTAAGAAACCCACTCAAATATCATTTTTGGAAAGAAGTGCTCCCCTATACACTGTCAAGGAGCGTTGGCACTCGGTGCCCTCTTTTGGGGGAGTGTTATAACGCTTTGTGCTCCATTTAGAGGGAGCACTACCCTTCCTGAGCGAATTTTGGTTTGTTGAGAGGAATCATGGAAGAATCCCCTCAAATCTCTGAAGGTAGTTGGATTCGAATATCAGGTCAAGCCATGATCCTAGGGAAGATCCACAACTGAAGGAGAAGAATCCTCAACTTATCCCAAATATATCTCAAGTGGTTAGGCCTCTCTAAGACTATATAAAGAGGCCTTCTCATGGTGAAAGGGGGATGGAGACATTGTAAAGCATCTAACTTATGATCTCATAAGGGAGATATCATTGAATCATAATCATTCTATGTGTGGATTATTTGAGCAAGGGTCTGGGCAAAGAGAGCCTGGTGAAGTTGTTGCACCTACATCCATGGTTGTAAGAATTTCACTTTTTTTTTCATTAATATAAATCTATGCTTGGCCTGTTTCCTTTAAAGTTTGTGTACATTTCATAAAATTGTTTCTTTTATAGATACATTGTGAAGCTAATCATTGGTAGAGTAGGAAATATGTCCCGTTGTTGTTTTTCGTTGTATTACAGGACCTTCTGAAGGGCTTGGAGATCATGATAAGCCAGGATTGAGAAAGGACAAACATCGATAAAAAGGTATTTACTTTTCTTCCTTCTTCTTCTTTCATAGTTTAGCTTCATGAAAAGGAAAGTCAATGTCCATAATAGCACTTTTATGTCTTGACCTTAGGAGTCTTGAGTCTAAGAGAGAATCCACTTTTCCGTAGGGGGATTTCTCTATAACAACATATATGGAAGATAACTTCCTTAAATGTGCATTTTGGTTTCCTTAAATGCACATTTTGGCTTCCATATATGCACATTTTTTCCTTCTGTAAATGCGCATTATGCAAGCTCTCTTTCGTACTCTCTTTCGTATATGCGCATTTTGTCTTCTGTATATGCACATTTTTTCTTCCGTATATGCACATTTGCGGAAGCCAAAATGCACATATACGAAATATCTCTTCCGTATATAGAGATTTTGTATATGCGCATATATAGAAGCCCCAAGAATTATGACCCCAGGAATTCTAATCCTAGGATCTATGACCTCTCGAACTGTGACTAGGTTATAGCTCCACAAGTCATACCTCCACAACTCACAGTTCCTGAGGTCATAGTTCCTTAGGTCATAGTTACCAAGGTCAACATCCATGGGACCCAAGGGTTGAAATCCCAACCCCACCTGAAATGGGTTGTGGCCAGTTGATCTATGTATGGCTATGTTGTAACTATGTTGAACATAGGGAAGACACTCATACCATGTGAGTGGATGCTTAGAATTGTACATGCGCAAGATATGCACGATCATCTTATTGACGAACTTAGTTTGGCCATCCGTTTGGGGGTGGAAGGCAGTGGATTTAGTGAGCTTGGCGTCCAACAGTGACCAAAGGCTTGACCAGATTGTGTTGAGGAACCGGTTGTCCCAATATGAGACATTGGTTTTTGGTACCCCAAAATGTACCCACACTCGTTCGAAGAAGATCTTGGTAGTGGCCTTCATTGTGAGTGCTAACAAGTCCCCTATATGATTTCATGCTCATTCAATTTTATCGATTCGTAGAAAATCACATGTCCTTCTTGCATAAGGAATCCTCCAAGCCCTTCCTTCCAAGCACGTGGAACTATGGCCTATGAAACTATGACATGTGGAACTACGCCCTCTAGAACTATGAACTATGGAACTATGCCCTCTGGAACTATGACCCCTAGAACTCTGACGTCTGGAACTACACCCTCTGGAACTATGACTTTTGGAACTATGACTTGTGGAACTCAGACCTTTGGAACTACACCCTATGGAACTATGACCTCTTGAACTATTCTCTCTGAAACTATGACCTATGGAACTTTGACCTGTGGAATTATGCCCTCTAGAACTATGACCTGTGGAATTATGCCCTCTAGAACTATGACCTCTGGAACTACAACCTCTTGAACTACGCCCTTTAGAACTATGACCTCTGGAACTATGACCTTTGGAACTATGAACTATGGAACTAGGACCTGTGGAACTGTGACTTACAGAACTATGACCTATGGAACTACGCCCTCTAGAACTATGACCTTTGGAACTATGACCTGTGGAGCTATGCCCTGTGGAACTATGCCCTGTGGAACTAGGCTCTTTGGAACTATGACCTCTGGAACTACGCCCTCTAGAACTATGACCCCTAGAAATATTACCTCTGGAACTATGACATTTGGAACTATGACTTGTGGAACTGTGACCTGTGGAACTATGACCTCTGGAACTACGCCCTCCGGAACTATGACCTCTCGAACTATGCCCTCTGGAAATATGACCTCTGGAATTATAACCTCTAGAACTACTTGTGGAACTATGACCTCTATAACTACGCCCTATGGAATTATGAACTGTGGAATGACCCCGAGAACTATGACCCGTGGAACTACGACATTTGGAACTATGCCCTCTGGAACTATGACCTGTGAAACTACGCCCTCTGGAACTATGACCTGTGGGATGACCCCAAGAACTATGACCCATGGAACTATGACCTTTGGAGCTACTCTCTTTGGAACTATGACCTATGGAACTATGACCTCTGGAGCTATACCTTATGGAGCTATGAAATTTGGAATGACCCCACAAACTGTGACTTATTGAACTACGCCTTCCAGAACTATGACCTCTGTAACTACGCCCTCCAGAACTATGAGCTATGGAACTATGACCCATGAAACTATGAACTATGGAATTGTGACCTATGGAGCTATGTCCTATAGAAGCACCTATGGAACTATGACCTCTGGAACTACACCATATGGAACTATGACGTGTGGAATTGTGACCTCTAGAGCTATGCCCTCTAGAACTATGACCTGTGGAGCTACGCCCTCTAGAACTATGACCTCTCGAACTATGACCTTTGGAACTATGACTTGTGGAACTGTGACCTATGGAACTATGACTTGTAGAACTACGCCCTCTGGAACTATGACCTTTGGAACTATGACCTCTAGAACTATGACCTCTGGAACTACGCCCTCTAGAACTACGCCCTTTGGAACTATGACCTCTGAAACTATGACCTCTGGAACTATGCCCTCTGGAATTATGACCTCTTGAACTATGCCCTCTAGAACTATGACCTCTGGAACTTTGGCCTGTGGAACTACGCCCTCCAGAACTATGACCTCCAGAACTATGACCTCTATAACTATGCCCTCTAGAACTATGACCTCTGGAACTATGACCTTTGTAACTATGACCTATGGAACTCTGACCTGTGGAACTATGATCTATGGAACTACGCCCTCTTGAACTATGACCTGTCGAACTACACCCTCTTGAACTATGACCTATGGAACTATGCCCTCTAGAACTACTCCCTCTGGAACTACTCCCTCTGGAACTATGACCTTTGGAACTATGACCTGTGGAACTGTGACCTTTATAACTGTGACCTCTAGAACTACGACCTCTGGAACTATGACCTCTTGAAATACTCCCTCTGGAACTATGACCTTTGGAACTATGGCCTATGGAACTATGACCTGTGGAACTTTGACCTGTGGAACTATGACCTATGGAACTACACCCTCTGAAACTATGACCTCTGGAACTATGACCCGTAGAACTACGCCCTCTAGAACTATGACCTCTGGAACTACACCCTCTGGAATTATGACCTCTAGAAATATGACCTTTGGAACTACTCCCTCTGGAACTATGAGCTTTGGAACTGTGACCTGTGGAACTGTGACCTCTGGAACTATGCCCTCTGTAACTAATGACCTATTGAACTATTTCGAATGGAACTATGACCTCTGGAACTTTTACTTGTGTAAATACGCCCTTCAGAGCTATGACCTATGGAACTATGACCTTTAGAACTATGCCCTTTAGAACTATGACCTACAGAACTATGCCCTAGCTCTGCAGAAATACCCCAAACATGTGCTTGCTTCTACAATCTATTTTTGAATCTGATCTAAAACGGAACTAAAAAAATTCCTAACCTACCAATGCAACATATGCATGCTTCGATATATAAGAATTTACAGAAGGATGCTTCCGTAAATGTACATATACATAAGTTGGTCGGATTCTGTATATGTGCATATACAAAATACAACCACTTTTGTATGCACATATACGAAAGCCGACCACTTCCGTATATGCATATAATTGGAAATGGCTGACTTTCGAATATGCGCATATACAGAAATCGACTACTTATGTATATGTGCATATATGAAAGTCGACTACTTCTGTATATGCACATATACAAAATTTGGCCACTTCTGTATATACGAAAACTCATTACTTCCATATATGAGCATATATGGAAGGTAGCTTCCATATATGTGTATTTATGGAAGTGGTGGACTTCAATATATGCGCATATATGGAAGTGGTCATCTTCCATATATGCGCATGTATGAAAGTGGTCAGATTTGTATTTTCACATATATGGAATAGCTACTTCCTTATATGCGCATATATGAAAGGTGGATTTCATATATGCGCATATACAGAAGTGGTCGGCTTTCATATATGCACATATATAGAGTTGTTGTCTTTCGTATATGTGCATATATGGAAGCTGACCACTTACATATATGCACGTATATGGAATTCGACCACTTACATATATGCGTATATACATAAGTGGATAACTTACATATATTTGCATCTACGGAAGTGGTCGATTCTCGTATATGTGCATATATGGAACCCAACCAACTTTTGTATATGCAAATATACTAAAGTCAACCACTATCATATATGGACATATACGTAAGTGTTCGGCTTTCATATATGTGCATATACAAAAGCCGACAACTTCCATAAATATGCATATATGGAAGGTGCTTTTTGTATATGTGCATATACAAAAGTGTCTCACTTTTGTATATGCACATATATGGAAGCTGAACGACTTCAGTATATGTGCACATATGAAAGTCAACCACTTTCGTACGTGCATATATGGAATCTGACCACTTTCGTATATGCGCATAGACATTTAAATTAGAAAGGAAGTATTGAAATATGCTTTTATAATAATGAATGTAATCGATCATGTAAATCTGTGACCAAACAAAATACAAAAACATTGAACCTTTTTAAAATTAAAAACAAATATCATGTAAAAACAATTAATCTTTATTAAATGAAAATAACAAATAATGATACTTGGAATATTTTGTGTGATTCAAAGTGGGATGTTTGGACTTAGGAAAACAATTTGTCTTTTATTTAAAAAATAGTTTTCCCAAGTTTAATTTTTTCTAAAATACTTATCAAGTGTACCATGCTAAGCATCCAACTTCACATGAAAAGTAACACCTTGTGAAACACTAACTTATTATGAACATTTAATTAAGTTATTGTACTAACTATTGGAATTGAGGTTTAGAAATGTTATTTTTTTTTTTAAGGTTGATTTAAATAAATAAATACAATATTTTTAAATGATTTATAAAATATAATTCTTTAAATGATTTTGGTAAAAATATATTTTTTAAAAGATATTTTATTTATCAAAATATAAATTTATAATTTTAATAATTTTAATTTAATAATTTTAAAATTAAAAAAATTATTTAAAAAAGTTATATAAATATATATTAATTATCCTAGATCTTAGACCCTAGACTCATGATCAACCCTTAGAGAAGGTCGACCAACTCTGTAACATTGTTCATTGAGGTACCAAGGATGGAAAGTCACAAAACTAGGTGGTCTAGGGTTTCGAGTAATTCATATAAAATAAGGTGATGTTAACATTGATTATCATCTCTAGAATGAGTTTTTCTACAAGCCAGACAATCTTTGTGTTCTTGAAGTTGAAATATTGCATTTTGTCAAAGAGGGCGACACCTCAAAACCTGTAAAACATTTTGCTATTAATAAAATAGTTTCTAACTTACAAAGGCATGTGTATTGGCCTAAAATACAAAAAAATGTAGCTTAGTATATTAGAGGATGTCTGCTATGTTATACTAGAAAGTGCAACAATATAAATCAAGCTCTATATCATCTATTTCCCCTTTAGACATTGGCAAAGCATTTCCATCAATTTTATGGGTAGTTTTCCAACAACTAGAAAACATAACTATCTTGTTATGGTAGTTGATAGCTTTAGCAAGATGTGAATTCTCATGCATTGTAACATATAATTCTCATTTATACCCATCGCTAAAATATAGGCATATTTCACATGAAAATTGCCATCCCCCTTTTTCCCATCTGATAATGTCTTCTCCTCAAATTTCTAACTGTCGCTCTAGCACAACCTTTTGCATTATCCTTCTCATGCCCTCCATCCACTTGGCTGGCCACTCCTCAAGAGGTTTCCAGGTTCTCACGTATGGGTTTGTCATTTCCCGCTGAGTCTGCCATACACTTTTTACCATCCTAATTGTTCCATTTCCTGTCTCAGATCCTGTAATTGCTCCAAATGCCCTAAGATGGGATGTTGATCATAGGCATCATCCCAAAAATGTCGTGTTGAAGGCGTCACAGGTATGGATGGCTCCCATTCTTTGGGTAATTTGTTTTGTTTTTTTTACGTTTTTTTTATCCATTCGGCAACGTTCTCTTTTGATTTCTGTGACGTGGTGTCCAGCGCGCCCGCAAACTCCTGGACGGACGGTTACGCAAGTTTCCAGTGGATTGCATATTCCGGACATGCAGGTTCGAATCGTGTAATTTCTCTGCGATTCCCGGCAACAGAGCCCTCAGCAGGACTCGAAACAACGGCAATCTGTAAGTTCGAATTTTGCGTGTTACAGAATATATTGTTTTCCCGCATATTCTCTGTATAATCTGTTTATGGGTCGTACCAAAGAGTCTGTGTGTATGGGCGTCTGTATCATTTGGCACACCATTATCTTACTCCACTTTCTTAATTCCAATTATTTAGGACATTTTGTATGATGTCGTGGAGTATTTATTGATATTGGCATCGCTCATTTAGCCATTAATGCTTAGGCGTCACATATTCATGGCCGACTGAAATAAGTTGAGGACTTGGAGTCTGCCTCGGGGGTTTTTTCAGTTCTGCTTCCATCTCCAATGTCAGTTGTCGTCTTTTATTTTTATGTGCATATAACTGCATACTCTGTTGGGCAAATAATAGAGATTTGTAGCTTAGATGGGCAAACAACGGAGATTTGTAGGGTTTGTACACATTGGAGTAGTTATACAATTGCGTGGGTTAGCTGTTTTGCATTGAAAATCTTGTTGATTAGTTTGGATATATCAATTTGTGCATTTCTGTCGTGGATGATGGTACCAAGCTTAAGAGCAAATTAAAATTAAGCTGCAAAAATATTAAAAATATTAGAGTAACTGCAATAAAAAAGATAAGTTGATCTAATAACGATTCGATTGTTGGAACATATCCTGTGACATGTTGCTTTCAGGTTGCCCTTTTCTCTATCACAAAACACCATACCGTGACTCTTTTCTTTCCCAACTCCAGTTCACATCTTAGTTATAGTTTTCGCATAACCTTTGTAGGTGTATGGGTTCTCGTGATGTCTTCTTCATTGTTGGAACATATCCTCTGACATGCTCCATGCTCCTTTCAGGTTTGCCTTTTCTCCTCATCACAAAACACCATACCGTGACCCTTTTCTTTCCCAACTCCAGTTCACATCTTAGTTATAGTTTTCCCATAACCTTTCAGCTTATATTTTAGGGTGAGTATTTTCCCATGGAGAATGCACGAGTCAACGAGATTCTTAGTGCTGATTTTTTTAGTGTTGAAAATGCAAAGTAATTTGTTCGTATTTCGGCAGCTGAACTGCAGTCAGCATCTTCATATTCTAAAAATGTATTGTTCCTAAAGATATCAATTTATAGTTTGTTGTCTGATTGGTCGCTTCTATTCTATTTGAAGCTATGTAGTCTATATGTATATAGTGATATTTACGGGGTTCTGCAAGTCTTGAATAGCGTTTAGAAACGAGTTTGTATTGTGTTTCATGTTTTTAATGGTTTTGACTTTGATATTGCATTTTATTTTGATTTTTGTGTGACCACTTAAAATTGTCAAAAGAGCAAGAACCTTTTTATGTTTTAAACTTATTGAACTTATTTTTTTATATAATTTTTGTTTTCATCTAAGTAAATTCAACATAGAGTCATTTAGAGTAAGTTCAACCTAGAGTTATTGATATGGGGTTGGATTTAACTGTGTGAAAGAGAAAATGAAAATTATAAGACTTTTTAAATTTTTAGATGAGTTTTTCATTTAAGTTAAAAAAAATACTTCATTTATTTTACAATTTTTTCATAAGATGTTTGATACTTATAGTTATGGGTTGGATTTTTTTCATATCATGCTTAGAGTTATGGGGCTGACTTTGAATTCATGATAAAGTCAAAATTGTCAAACTAATAATTAAAGTTAAAATTTTCAAAAGAATAAGTCATTTTTAATTTCTTGGTGAGATTGTGATCAACATTATATTTATAATTTTCTATATATAATGTTTCTTCATTATTTAAAATAAATTTAAATTTAAATAAATGATAAATTTAAATTTAAATTAAATGATAAATTTAGATTAAAATGGTTTTTTTTTATAATTTTCTATATATAATGTTTCTTCATTATTTAAAATAAATTTAAATTTAAATTAAAATGAATTTAAATTTAAATTAAATAAATTTAAATTTAAATTAAATGATAAATTTAGATTAAAATGGTTTTTTTGTTTCTTCATCATTTAAAATAAATTTAAATTCAAATTCAAATGAATTTAAATTTAAATTAAATGATAAATTTAGATTAAAATGGATTTGGAGAAAAATAATCAACATTATATTTCTAATTTTTTTGTTTTCATTTTTTTTTTGTTTAAATAAGCTGTAAAGCACTTTGTTCCCCTCTTGTACAATGAGAGTTGCAATGCATCAACCTCCAATTCCTTCAAAATTGTAAAATATTTCTAACTCTTCAACTTGTCTTTGTCTTTAAAAGTTTTGGGAGGACACTTTATTGGCATTTCTGACAAAGAGTACTTAAAGTGGCGGTTGGTAATGTTCTCTACAACACTACACGACGATATAATAAAAACATTAAAAGTTAGTTACGATGTTCTAAACGATGAGGAGAAGGAGGTATTTTTGGACATCAGTTGTTTCTTAGTGGGAGAAGAGACAAAATTAGCGATTAGAGTCTCGTGCACTCCCTTGAATGTTGGAGATAATGCTTAATTAATGCTACATACTAGAGTTTAGGGATTCGATTTGGTTTGCTCGAGGATGTTGAGAGATTCTCATAACCTTTCCCTCCAAGAGTGGAATAAGTTGGATCTCACAACACTTATTTAAGTATGATGTATCTCTGTGTAATGTATGTAATACAATTCATTTCAGTGTGTGTATTTTGTGTGTCTCTCTGCTATCACCAATTCTTATTTGGTATCAGAGCTTGGCTGGGCTTCATCCCTCACGGGAGTGCCCAGGAAGATGTGATAGCTATTGAAGCCAATTCACTGTACATATGTGTGGGAGTGCATTTTTCAATTGTGCAGAGCTTGTGAGAGAATATTTCTGCATGAATTTTTGAGTGTATGTTTGAGTATTAATTTTTTAATGTGTGAGCCATGAGGTTGTGCTTCTGTGTGGAGCCGTCACCACTGCGTAAGAGAAAGATAGTCGTCGCATTCATCCATCGCTACCAGGAATGAAATCTGTTGTGTGGGACTAGATTTTCGTGCATGTGATATGGCGGAAGAGTGCAAATGTGCACTATATGAAATCACTACCATTTCTATTAAACAAGTTGTAGCCACAGGTAGCCGTCTTCCGCCAAATTAAACAGAAGAATGATTTCTATGAATAATCTGTTCGTTGGTACATTTGTTTTCAATGTGGATGGAATCACGCAAGGAGGAGTAGTGTGCTACAATAAATTCTATTAATTATCCTTTCATTTCATCCTTCTTGTGGGGAGAGGAAATTGTTGTGAGCGATGCAATGAAAATGATGAAGCTGATAAAAGGGAAATTGAGAAATATGGTAGAGATGCCACCGAAGAGGGGAATGAAGAGGACTATTTAAGCATAAGCGATGATGACATTGAAGTTGGTTTTGATGAACAATGCGGGTACGATAATGATGTAGAAGAGAATGTCGAGGATAACAAGGAACGTGAAGGCCTTATTGATCTGAGTTGTACACTAGCTGGCATTTCAGAGAAGGAGGAACCACCATAGATGGACTACCTGCCTTTTTTGCTTCTTTCTACTAATATATATATATATATATGAGTGTTGTGTGCAGAAAGAAAAACCAAGATGATAGATTCAGATCATGTGCGTGGTGTGCTTAAAGTTTTGTATATGTTTTCGTGTTTATGTAAAAGTAACTAAAATAAGGACTCTTGTCTCTTGATATAAGCTCGCAACCCCGGTTTCAAGAACAATTGTTCTTATGATTGGAAGTCACCTTGTATAATTGATTTTTGAAGACATTTAGTACCTATACTTCCTTTCTACAAACTAATGGATAGTCGAAAAAGAAATATCTGATAGATGGAGGTATGTCCATAGGATGATTCATAACTTGACAACTTTTCTCATGGAAGCCCCCGTGAGCCGAGTTTGTCAATATTATCTATTGTGCAAGTTCATGAATGATGGTCTAAAGCGTTTATGCTTTAAATGAGTTGAATGGTAAACTCAAAGAAGAGGAAGAGATAGAGCGCAGTCTGGAGGCATCAGAGTGGGTGTAGGAGCTGATGAAGGCCAGACAGACGAAAGTTAAAGTGTTGTAACATTTTATGTTATGTAATTTGTGAAGTTTTATAATGTAGACATTAACAGGGGGTGTTAGAGATAATGCCTAATTAATGCTACATACTAGAGTTTAGGGCTTGGAATTGGTTTGCTGGAGGATGTTGAGAGATTCTCTCAACTTCTCCCTCCAAGAGTGGAATAAGTTGAATCTCACAACGCTTATTTAAGTGTAATGTTTCTATGTGTAATGTATGTAATATAATTCATTTCTCTATGTATTTTGTGTCTCTCTCTGCTATCACCAATTCTTATTTTGAAAGGCTCCATCAAAAATGCCTTGTGGACTTTCATTATGACGTTCAGTAAGTATTATGTCTCTTTTATCATTTATTGATCTTGATCTTGCAATGTTGCCTTTTGTTTCTTAGGTTACTCAAGTATTGGTTATAAACTTGCAATGCACGATCAACTTAGGGAATTGGCCAGACACATTGCTTGACAAGAGTTTCGCGTGTGGCCAGTACGTAACCCACTGCGAGTTAGCGGAATTCCCATGTATGCGTGATTATTTTTCACATTATTCATTTATTCGTTGTCGTAATGATTGGCTTACCTTCGGTAACTAGCTTACTCCATTAAGTTGCTCCATTTTAATTCAATTTATATGATCCTCAGGGCGCATTACAGGGAATTCGGACCTCGAAAGATGAGAGTCCACCGGAATTCACCCGTTTTAAAGTCGAATGTGTCCATCTATTTGTGCTAGAAGTTCCCATAGATTTGTCATCTGTGATGGGATCATGGCACCTCTCGAAGGATTTCTGGTTCTGGCCCACGATTCTCTCCCAAAGTTACGCGTTTTGGAACTTCAGGGTCATAGGGACAATATAGAACAGTTTTGCAAAAGATTTGATCTGGCTTCTATGGATCGGTGTTCAAATAAGGTAGCATGTCTGACTGAATCAATCAATGCACAGTATTTTATTATGAGAGAGTAGAACTAACGACCTCAGTGTTGACGGCAGTACCACAAACCAATGCACAAGTATTATGAGATAATCTTAAACCCTGATCGATCTATTAAGCATAGACACATCTATTAAGCTAAATCCCCTAACACGGGGACAGGGGACACAGAGGACATGGAAATACGAGTATCTGACACGGGCACGACTACTCCAAGAAATAGGACATGGAGGACACGTTATATATATATATA
>ML793511.1:345025-362446 GCA_009831015.1 Picea engelmannii
ATAACCCGATCTTTGTGTTGGATTGGAACAAAGTTATGTAATCCACCCAAGTATGATGTATTGACTAATATAACTTTTTTTGTAAAGGAGTTTGAATTACAGGTACCTAAAAAACAAAGGTTGTTGGCACTAGATGTTTTCCTTAAAGAGACTCCATCCAAATGGTGGGTTTCACATAGAGAGAGGACGAAAGACTGGTCACAATATGGAAGACTAATGCAATAAAGGTTTGGAAACAAGGTGGAAAATATTGTGTAGAAGTATACAGGGGAGACTAACCTAGAAAAACATGTGGAGTAGTGTAGAAACCGATGGAGATTGACGCAAAAGGAGGAATGGATACATAGTTTTATACATACACTGGACACAATTCTGAAGAACTAATATTAGCAATTGGAAATGCATAGAGAGACAACCAACTAGGACAAGTTGACTCAGAGATTTAGGGTCACATTTACTTTTGAACATGAATCTCCATCAATAGATGTTGCGCTACAAGCTATTTGAACCAAGATATTTTCAAAAGAAGGGACGATGGAGGTGGTACCAGTCTACAATACACATAGAGTTGTTATGGTTGTCCATGAGTTATTGGAGTGCTACAATGTTTATAAGGAAGAAAAAGATGAATAATATACCAGGAATGTGCAAGTACCTGCAACAAAAGGAGAATGGGCAGTAGAAGGGCCAAAGCTTGAGTCTGTTGCATACACACAACAAATAAAGACATAGTAGGTAAACATTGGGATGACAAAGAACCTGAAGTTTGTGTAGATAGGGGATTTATGGAGTGATGAGAGAGTAGAAAAGATTATAGACTTGTTGTGCGAATATCAAGACCTATTCCCAACTACATTCTTAGAGATGAAGGGGATAGCTAGGGACTTAGGCGAGATGAAGATTCCTTTGAAACCAGGTGCTAAACTAGTTCGAAAGAGACCTGACTGGTTAAATCTAAAATACAAAGAGAAGGTTAAAGAAGAAATCGACAGAATGTTGGACGCAAGGATCATTGCACCCATGGTGGAATTAGAGTGGATAATTCCAATGGTAGTGCAAGACAAGAATACATTTCTCATTATTTGAGTGGATATGAGGAAGCTGAATGATGCGTGTTTACTTGATTCATTTCCCACACCATTCACATATGAGGTACTAGAGAATGTAGGAGGGAAGGAGACTTATTATTTCACAAATGGATTTTCAAGGTACCATCAGATCAAAATTGAGTAGGAAGACCAGTACAATACTACTTTTGTGATAGAGTGGGGAAGTTATCAGTATAGAGTAATTCCCTTTGGATTGAATAATGCCCCTACATTGTTTTCAAGAGTGGTGGTTCCAGCGTTCAAGGGATTTATTATTAAGTTCCTTGAAGTATACTTAGATGATTGGACCATGTGCGTCTATTGAAGGATCACATAGAAGTACTTAGGCTAATTTTGGATAGGTGTAGACAATGTCAAATTTCGTTGAACTTGAATAAGTGTATTTTTCTCACACCGTTTGGAATTTTGTTGGGCCATGTACTCTACAAGAAGGGATTACTAGTGGATCCATAAAAGATTGCAATGATTCTAGATTTAGAACCACCTACATCAGTCAAAAAATTGAGGGAAACTATGGGTCATATAGGATACTACCAGAAGCTTATGAAAAGATATGCATAGATCACAACATCGATGGAAAAACTATTAAATAAGGAAGCGAAGTTCCAATCAAATGAGGATTGTCAAAAGGGTTTGGACACCTTAAAGAAAAAATTGGCGACCGCACCAATTTTGATGTTTCTAGATTGGAACAAATAGTTCCATGTTCATGTAGATGCATCATCCGTAGTGTTGGGCGCAGTACTATCTCAACTAGGGGAGGGAGACATAGATCACCTAATTGATTTTGCAAGTAGGAATTTGTCCATAGTAGAGAAGAATTACACCACTACAGAACGTGAAGGATTGGCAATGGTATATGCATTGCAGAATTTCATGCATTATTTATTGGGTTCTCTCTTTAAGATGTATAGATACCATTCTGCATTAAAATACTTGGTGAACAAGATAGTGTTAGGGGGGAGAATATGCATATGGCTACTGTTGTTTTAGGAGAATGATTTTGAGGTTGTGGTGAAACAAAGGAAGTTGGTTGTCAGGTCAAATCATTTATCATGCATGTTATCAGGAGAATATGCAAGCAATTTAGATGAAAAATTACCATATGCACAACTATTTGTAGTTAAAATGGTGGATGACTCTTCGCGAACATCATGTAGTTTCTAAGTATAGGAATGACCCCATTATACATGACAGTTGCATAGAAGAAACAATTAGTAGTTAAGGAAACATATTATCAGTTGATTGCAGGAAACTTATACAAGTTAGTTGAAGATGGAATATTGAGGAGATGTGTGTTGGAACATGAAAGATCCATGATACTCACAGAAGCGCACGAAGGGATTGCAGGAGGACACTATGGAGGTAAGGCCATGACGCAAACAAAATTGTGCGTAGGGATCTGGTGGCCCACACTGCATAAATATGATAAAGAGAATTGTCAAGAATGCAATTTTTTTCAAAGGGTAGGAAAGCCATCTAGGAGAGATGAAATGCATTTAAATACACATGTTACATTACACACATTTTATAAATGGGCCATAGAATTTGTGGGGACAATCAATCCACAATCAAGAAGATCAGGGGTGAGGTACATAATCACTTCGACAAAGTATTTGAAAAGATGGGAAGAAGCAACACCAGTCATAGACTACACCATGGAGATAGTTGTGTGATTTCTATTTGAGAATGTAGTTACACAATTTGGATGTCCGTGCATATTAGTCAGTGACCAAGGACCACACTTTCTGAATAAAACAATTGCAACATTGACTTAGGAGTTTCAAATTCATGATCAGAAGAGTACCCCGTATCATCCTCAGTCCAATGGGATAGTGGAAGATTTCAATAAAATCCTGGAGAATTTCTTGAAAAAGATATGAAACATAAGGAGAGATGATTGGGACTTAAGAGTTATTGCAGTTTTATGGGCCTATAGGACGAAAAATAAGAAGTTGACAGGGAAGACACCTTTCAGGTTTATCTATGGGAAATAAGCAGTGATGCCAATGTATTTTATTCTACCTAACCTACACATTGCAACGATCAATGATCTTTCAAACTCTGGTGCAATAGAGAAGAGATTGTCACAGTTGGTACAACTTGAGGGAGATCGGTTTGTCGCAGAATTCCATCGACAAGTTTAGAAGGAAAGAGAAAAGGAATGGAATGATAGACACATTAAATAGAAACAGTTTCAAGTGGGAGACTTAGTATTAATCTATGATAACAAGTTTATGAAACATCCTGGAAAGTTTAGAATGCACTGGTTAGGGCCATATTTGATTAATCATGTAACAGAGGAAGGTGCCACGCAGTTGGAAACCTTGAATGGATAAGTCCTTAGAGGCATGGTGAATGGAATTCAGTTTAAGCTCTATAGAGATGGTCGAAAGTCCATGCAGTAACCCGGGCTACACCAGAACACATGTATCATAGTAACTGTACTATAGTAGGGAAGTAAAACACAAAAAACAATATAAAAAGTAGAAAAAGAATAAAAAAAAATTAAAAGTAGATATAGAAAAAGAAAAATATTAAAGAGTAAAAAAGCATAATACATTGCTAAGAAGGAAGGGTTGTCACACCATCGGGATGGAACTGTACCAATCAAGAAAATAATACACAGAAGCAAAAGAATGTGAAGAAAAAAAATGTGGAAGCAAGAACAATTGCGTAGTATAGTACTGACAAGATCGTTAAAGGAATTAAAGAAAGGAAATGATGACTACACAGTATTAATGGAAAGTCATAAAGACGTCGTATAATATTAAATGGTTAGAGTCGCCAGAAATCACGACAGACTGGTAGTACGAGGCAAAAATCACATGATGGATTTGGTAATAAAGTTACATTTATTTAACCATTCATCAACTCCATTGGAGGATTGGAAAAGTTATTTAAGGCATGAAGACACATGAACACCTGGAAAGGAGGCACAAGAGTAGTTGAGGGGTGCCAAGCGTGATTTATTTTTTTTACGAGTTGCATGCAAGTGAGAGTGAGTCAGAGAAAACCAGAGCGAACCAGACCCGACCCAGAGCCAAGCTACATAAGCACTAGAATACACATAGAGAAAGTAAAGAAACCTATCGCATAGAACAATGGCCCCACCAAAATTTGGAGCGCCATCATCAGCAGTACGGAAGCAATCAAAATGACCATCAGTTGTGCCAAAGGTTGAGGAAATACCTGAAGCTTCAGATTCACAAGAAAATTTTCACAGAGAGTATATACCACCCATAAAAAACAGTGTTCCTCAAGTCAAAGTACCAACAGATGGAAAATACCCGCTGGCCACACCGACAATCCCACCTAGTGTAAGTATTGAAGGGGACATGCTTGGTAAGATTGTCACCCTCAAATTTGTAGATCACGATATCATAGATTAGTAGAAGTTTCCAAAGATAGCTAGGGAAAAGTACTTGTGTGCCAAGAGTGTACCTGACATAGGATAAATATTGTTGGAACCATAGATGTGGGCAACAGGACTAGAGAAGTTGGGGATCTTGAACCTAATGGAGATTCCCCATTTTGGATGTAGCCAGGAAATAAATTCATGTGTCAAGTTACTCCTCAGTTGCATCCATGGAGGAACGTTGTGGCTTTCTCCACCGATATCAATTGATACCAAATTAATTGTGTGGATGACAGGGTTACCAAAATCAGGAGAGGATCCGACCACATTGTTCAACAAAGCAGGGGAGAAAGCATAATTAGAAGAAGCCATGAAGGAGAAGTTTCATACCTTCAGGGGAAAAAGGGAGTTGGATGTTGCAAACATCAATGATGATAGTGTCTATTTCACAACGCAAGTGTTGGCCTGCAAATTGTTGAGGAAGTGTCGCAAGGACGAAGTGCCTGCTGCAGTAATTGCAACCGCAGAAAAATGCGCGGAAGGGGTCCAAATGAACTGGGCCACCTTCTTGGTCAATTAATTTATGATAGGCTGTATAGAGGCCCATGAGAAAGGCATAGAGTTCCATTATGCCTAGCTTCTTATTTTGATTGCACCAGTAGGATGGTAGGAATTGGGTTATTACCAACTTATGAGAATAGCTGGTAAAGGTATTGCACATGTGTGGTATGCCAACTTATGGTATACGTCAAACAAAAGGAGGAAAATGGAAAACAATGTTACATTCTATGTATACTTTGACATGATCAGGTACACCATCACACATACATTGTGCATCACTGTTGAGATAGTACAAGCCTATTGAGACATTGCACAATTTAAAGTAGGGATGCACCATGTGTACGTGCAAGAAAAAGAGGAACTTCAGCGCCAGTGGATGCCAACCACCTATAGGTTGACAAAAAATGATGTATGCCTAATCACTAACTATTGGGAAGCCGAGTGGAAAATACCATCAGAACAAATGGGCCACCCAGAAGATGACGAAGAAAATGATAGGGATGAAAAATAAGTGGACGTGGGGGAGGGGAATGAAAAAAACATTAGCATAGAAAATACACCTGGCCTATCGACAGAGTAAACAAAACAGAGAGTTATCAGGATAGAAAAGAAAATAAAGGACAAGTGGAAGGAACCAACAAGAGGTGCGCACAAGAAGATGAAAGCACACAAGGTACCTGCAGTCTATAATATTACTAATGATGATATGGACTAAATATGATACCAAGTAAGGGATGTCACAGAGGAGGCCATTAAGGAAGAAACCAAGAGAAAAGAAGATATGAACCACCAAGTCCATGCCCAATTAATGCAAGTGAAACATCTCTTGGAAGCATCCATAATAACACAAGAGAATATATTAGGTGGAAAACCAAGCACAAGTTTGGTAGAGGAAGCATATACTGCCAATATACCTCTGACTGAGCTAGCAGCGGGGCACAAAATGTTACAAATCAAGATAGACACAGTCCAGTTCCCAATGCCCGAACTCCAATAACAGATGAATACACTGAACCACTTAAACATATTGGTTTCACGGATGTCGATACACATATTATAGAGCTTGAAAATATGAGTTTTTCACGAGATTAGGCTTTGTACAGATAAAGAAAATCGGGACTAAGGTGTTGGATTAAATGATGCAATTGCAGAAAAAATATGCCACTAAGCTACAACAAAAGAGTGAAGTTGAAGGAAAAGTGGAAGAAGCAATAAAGGAAAGGAATGAGGCTGAGGAAAGGGCCAAGAAATCTCTCAAGGAAAATGACGAAACATATATAAAGGTGTAGAAGATACAAGCGGTCATCCAAAAGTTGTACAAGGAAATCCTAGAAGTATTGATAGTAGTAGAGGCTACTATGGAGGAGCAGGTATTGAAAATTGGTGAAGTCATCAAAGGATTCCTCACAAGAATTGAGGACCTACAATTGCGTAGTACACCGGGAACATCACCAGAGGAAAGAAAAGGCAAAGAGAGAAAAACACCAACAATCGTATCCAACATAAAAAAAGTGGAGGAAGAATGCGCAAAAATATGAGGAAAGCGTGCAAATATGGACAACCCTAATAGAGGATCCATAGATGAATGCCATGGAAGAAAAATTAAGGGATGTGTAAGAAAAGGCACAGAAAGATTCAAAAATCATAAACACCCTTCCATCGACTGAACAAATGACGACCATTTTGGCACAGAGGTAGTCATATGTGGAAGTTGAAAGGATGTGGGATCAACGTAATATCCTTTAGCAACGCTTAGGACCACTGCAAGAAGAAACATTGAGGGTGATAGGAGAATTGGCCACTGTGCAGGGCAAGGTGAAACAACCAACACATGAGACAAAAGAAAATCTTATGACCCTGAATGCGCAAGGTGTCGAAGAAATTGTGGAAAATGATGCAACAATAATAAAGGAAGTTGTGATAGCTAAGGAAGCCTCCCAAAAGTTCATCCAAGCATGGAGGAGTGTGAAATAGGCCTAAGTGGCTCGGGACGAGCCATAGGTGAGTGTTGGGGGCTTCTTGGACAATACGTTTTAGATACAATTTTGATAAAAATCCTAAGAATGGAAGATGTGCACAGAAAGAAGAAGAAGAAGGAAGACAAGGAAGGCTTGGGAGTGCACGGCTGAGGCACATTCATGAATACAGTGCGCAGAAAGAAGAATAAAGTAGATAAATAAAGAAGAAAAATGAAGTAGAAAATCAAGCAAAGAAGAAAGAGGGAAAAAAAGAAGGATGGCAACTCGACATGCTAAAGATAGAAGGATGCACACAAACAGAAAGAATGACAATCAGAGTGCAAAAGCGTCACACAGGTGTCAAAGCAAGAAAAGTAGTCTGAACAACAAGTCAAATTGAGTTTTCATGAATTGTAATATGGTTTTAGGATGAGCAGAGTAGGGTTTAAGCCCTAGAATTTATGTATAAATATGTAAATGGTTGGGAGAGTAGCAGTCTCAAGCAATGTTGTGGAATCTGTTCCAAGATGTCTACAGCTCCTATCAGTAAGGAAAGTGATAGGATTGTCTAAGAGGGAACGAGTCTTTATCTGAATGATAAGGATATGATGCAGAGAGAGGAAGGCTTTCACTGCAGAATGGCTAGGATAGGTAAGGGAAATGATCTCATGATGTATCTTTGTAAGCGTAGTGTGCAAGGCTGAGACAATTGGATAAAGAATAATAAAGAAGCCAACCATTGTGGATGTATCCCAAATTTAGATGAACAATGTTAACTACTGTGTTTACTTGTCTTTTATGTGATTGAACATGGATACTTTCTTGATGCATGTTAGACTAGAATTATTCGTTGTGTGATCAATGCACAATGGTTATGAATGTTGCAATATTTGGTTTATGTTGTAATATGAGGTATAATGGTAATATATAACTGAATTCACTAAGTAACATATGGAGAACAATTACAGAATAATGCATGTAGAACAGATAAGTAAGAATGACAAAGATGTTGACCTCCCACTTCCCCACTATTGCAGAAACTTGGTTCTTGCAACCCCAAACGATACCTCGGGTGAGACTTCATTTTCATGTAGGCGATGATAAAAGGGTCGATGTTTGAATGGTTTTGTCAGTCAAGATTACTCAAACCTAGGGTCTTACAACTACGTGCATGCCAACACTACTAATATTGGAGTAGTGCACATGGGTGACTGAAATCCACGTGTTGGTCATTCTTATCATTATTCCCTAGAAGGAACCTTTTCTGTTGGGAATTGTTCGGATTGGAGCAACATGAAAAGTACCTCATCAATGCACAAGTGTTGATGAGAATCACAATTTTCTTGGGTATGTGATAGCCTCCTACCTTTGTTTCCTCCATGAAAATGTGTAGAATGAGGAAGCCACCCCTTAATGATTTCTTATCAACATCCCTCAATACTCTCAAATTCACCAAATCAGAAGACTCCACAATTCATTTCTTCTCGACAACTTGGTTGATCTCTTGTTGCATTTTGGCCATGTAATTCGAATGCCTCAATATCTCGACCATTACCCATTCACTATTTACAAAGGAATTTTTATTCCTGCAACAATTATGTCTTGTTAAAGGACATATGACTTATTAGAATTAGAAATATCTCATTATAGAAAGGAAACAAAATAACTACATTTAGTATAGATGCTAGTTGCAAACTAATGTAATGTACCCCGAGGGTAGTTACATGTTAATACCACAAACATAAATAGACACCATGTAAAGACTATGGTATCTAGAAAGATTTAGGTTTGACTCCAAATTTATTAACAATCTCTTTACATTTGCATATTAGGCTTTGGCATTTATTTCTCTCATGTATGCTTCGAGAAATAAATATCTTAATCAAGGTAAGATTTGCTGTGTTTCTTTTCTCCAAATAGGTTATAATATTTTAGCATTAAAAACAACAAAATAGAGCTTACCTTGATTATAAAGACCATCTTGAGAAGAATAAATAACTTGTGTTTTATCCTCAAAATCTCCTTATATCCTTTTTATTGTCAATAAAATACAACACTCCTCTTAAATATTGTAAATCTATAGATCCACTATCTGTTGAGCCCAACCAACACCACACCAATCACTAAAAATAAGACATTGGATATCCATTTAACGAATCTTCTAAAACGATCAAAAGATATAAAGGAATTGAATTGTGTAACAACAACTATCCAACAAAAATAATTTTTATATTCATGGCCGTTAATTGCATCATTGGCTTGAAAAAATGCCTAAAGAATCATCAAATAAAAGACCGATTAGCTCCAATAATATTATAGATTAGAATTATAAAAATTAGAGACTCCAAATAAAGCTACAAGTAACCCACATCGTAAATGATCAAAACTAGAGAACCCAAATAGGGCTTCAAGAGACCCACATTATAAATGATCAAAATTAGTGAACCCAAATCACACAAGAAGAACCTCACATCATAAATTATGAAACTGAAATAAAACAAATCAAACTACAAGAAACCCACATCATATTTTATCAAGAGCGGAGAACCAAAATCAAACTACAAGAGACACACATCTTAAACTGTCAAAATCAAAGAACCCAAATGCGATTGCAAGAGACACTCACAGTCTTAGAATCCTAAAGTTGGCATTGGAAGCCAACATGCACTGGATAGCTAGGGTTTATTATGAAAAAGATGCCATTTTTTCAAAATCTCATATAACTATGCAATATATGCCAACTACCTAAAAAGCAACACAACAGAGCTTAACTTTGATTATGAATAACATTTTGAGGAGGAATAACCCATGTTTTATTCTCAAAATATCCCTAATGTCCTCTTTATTGTCTATAAAATACAACTCTTCTTAAATATTGTAAATATACAACCTCACCGCATCTTCAGATTAACCAAAGGGTACACATTCTCAAAATCTCCCTAATGCCCTCTCTATTACCTAGAAAATACAACACTCCTTTTAAATATTGTAAATGTACAACCTCGCTTCCTGTTAATCCTAACAATAGGGTCTACTAGGCAAATGAATGAAAATTAAAACCCACTCTTATTAAATATTGTAAATATACAACCTTGCTACCTATTAAACCTAACTGTAGGGTACACTAAGAAAATGACTGAAAACTAAAACCTTGGCCATCCACTGAACAGATATTCTAAGCCCATCAAAATATATCAAGGAAATTGAATTTTGTAACAACAACTATCCAAAAACAATGAGTTTCATATTCACGGTTTTTAATGACATCGTTGGCTTCAAACATTGTCTAAAGAACCCTCAAATAGAAAGTTTATCATCCCTAATAAAAATACACATTAGAATTATCAAAATCGGAAAACCCAAATCAAGCTACAAGAAACCCACATTATAAATGATCAAAATCATAGAACCCAAATAGTGTTTTAAGAGATCCACTTCATAAACTATCAATTACACATGATTAAAATCAAAGAACCTAAATAATGCATAAATACCCATACCATAAATTATCAAAATCAAAGAACCCAAATCAAAATATTATGAAAATAAAAAAAACCCAAACTAGATTGCAAGAGACATACATGGTCTTAGAATCGTGAAGTGGGCATTGGAAGCTCATAGGTAGTGGGTAGATAGGGTTTATTATGATTGTGAAGTGGGCATTGGAAACTAATAGGTAGTGGGTAGCTAGGGTTTATTATGACAAAGACTCCACATCCCATGTTCAAATTTTATGGAAAATTAGGAACAATATACATTCATTTTTTTAACTATTTCACATTTTAGCTATATTATGAGGTTAAAAACCTATAAAGAATTTTTTTCAAGTTGTCTCAGTTTTAATATGGTTTAAGGTTTCTTCAAACAGGATATCGAGGGAAGGAAAAGACAAGTTTGACTAATTAGTTCATTTCTGTCCACAGAAATATGACAAGAACACATTTCAAAGGAAATGAATTGTTGTGGGAATGATGGGATTTTTCCCTCCACAGTAATATGACATGAACACATTTCAAAGGAAAGGGATTGTGGTGGGAACTATGGGCTTCATATTTCCATAACCATTATAATATTAATAGATGTCAAAAAAATATTTTGTTGTGTTTTTAGGTAAAACAAGGATAGTTGTGGAGCAACAAGTCCCTGCCAAGAAGGTAGAAATATCACTTGACATGATAATTTGGTTTGATGATTTATTTCATTGTTTATGCAAATCAAACTGAAAATTTTCATCTAGTTCCCAATTTTATATTATGTTTTTTTGGTTTTATCTGATCCTTTTTAAACATGGCAACTATATAGTAGTTAGTCTTAGCCCTATGGACTGTATTGACGGTCTTATTAGTCTGTAGAGTAAGTGTAGAGTAGGTGGACTACTACTAGCCCTAATTTCTTTCTAACTTGCTTCCATCTGTAGAGTCAGTACTGAAGTATATAATAGTGAGTTTGTTAAGTACCTCTACCAGATCTACAAATATACTTCAATAAAACCGAGAATAAACCATAAACCATTCACCATAACATGAACACAAGAATATAGAAAACCCTTGAGGTAGGGTAACACCATATATTATTCCTTAAGGAATGAATACACTCCTCAAGCAACACTTGTTTATTACAATGACAATATTCTTCATTATGTTTCATTACATTGCATACACTTCTTTATATATCTCTCCATATATCCTAGGAACCTTCTAGAGTGCCTTCTCACATTTATTACATTTAAATACCATAGTGAATATTTATTAATATAGTGGACCTAGTCCACCTTACATTGAATGACCACATTCTCATATATTAAATGACTTCCACTAATAACACATAACTACATTCTCATTGGGTACCTCCCTAGGTACCCCATATTACCTCCCTAGGTATACTACATTCCATCCCCCTTCACATGTTTCGTCTTAGAAACATGAGAATAAACCATACAATATGAACGTCTAAGCAATGTAGCCAACTGGTACTAAGTACGACTATCCATCCATCCCAATGGAAGTCGAACATGATGTCTATCTGCTGCCTTTCCACCCTGATATTTCTCTGCATCATGTCGGGGTTTCCATGGGATTGTTTATGTAGCTTGAGCTCTTCCCGTAGTGTCGGTAGTCCTCCATGAACCTCTTGATCGGTTTCTTGTTTGGTGCCATGCTGGTGCATAAATGTGTTGATGCAGATGCCCTTGCCTTGATGATTGTTGTGTCTCTATATGAAATGGATGGCGATATAGAAAAACTGTAGGAATTTTTTCTTTTTTCTTCAAATATGCAACACTTTGTACCTTTGAGTCAATGACCTCCTTAGCTTTCTGATTATTTTCTTCTTGTAGTTTTGCTTCATCTCCTTCTATAGACTCATCCTCTGATTCAAGTTCAAACTCGGCAATAACTTCTTTGCTAGCTTCCATGGGCCATCTTTCTTACTGAGAGACACATCCTGCAATGTGATTGTATTTTTCTTGTACCACAACTTCAAAAACTCCTTTTCACATTAATATTAATGGTGCCCACTGATTCTATCCAAGGATATCCCAAAACAATATTCACTTCATCCATATCCATAGCATAAAAATTTGAATGCAACACATATTTATCCATGGTAATCTTAAAATCTTTAAAAATTTGAACATTTTCACCCTCAACCTGTGTGCTTTGAATATTCTTTACTGGAACCTGCAATCTATTAACCAACTGAACATTGATAAAATTATGAATGCAACTAGGGTTAATAGAAACAATTGATATTTTCTTTATGAATACAACCATGAACCTGTAATATAGATTTGTCACATGGAAATAAACTCTTGGTTCTCTCTGTAATCTTATTTTTTCCATGAGACCACTTGTCTAACAATATTTTTTCAAATTCTCCACTAGGGAGTGTCATCATATCCTTATAATCAAGCGATTTCCACCAAATGGCAACATCACCTTGCATTTTGAGATCTACCCAATGGGGCCAATTATTTTACCATGATGACTTTCTTTCTTTAATGAATGTTTCAATACTAGGGCCATCACATTTCCCTGTAAAATACATCTTGCTATGAAAAACCTCAAAAATATAACAATAAGTTACGACAGAAAATCGCAGCGTTTTCCGGAAAACACTGAAAAACTGCTGAATTTAAAATGCTCATAACTTTACTTCCCGAACTCCGTTTCATCTGATTTGTTTTTCGAAAATGGGTATTTTTTCAAGAGGAATTCAAATATCGAATTTGTTTTTTTAAATTCACCTCGTAAATCTTCATATATGAACCTGAAGTGCGTCACCCTCATTTTCTTCCCTAGAACAAATTTTGCAAAAAGAGAACAAAATTATTCCCTTCTTTGGCCAAGGAAAGTGATCTGATACTAATTGTTAAGTACCTATACCAGATCTACAAATATATTTCAATAAAACCAAGAATAAACCATAAACCATTCACTATATCATGAACACAAGAATATAGAAAACCCTTGAGGTAGGGTAACACCATATATTATTCCTTAAGGAAGGAATGCACTCCTCAAGCAACACTTGCTTGTTACAATGACAATATTCTTCACTATGCTTCATTATATTCTCCTAGGAACCTTCTAGAGAGCCTTCTCACATTTATTACATTTAACTACCATAGTGGACCTTTATTAATATAGTGGACCTAGTCCACCTTACATTGAATGACCACATTCTCATATATTAAATGACTTCCACTAATAACACATAACTACATTCTCATTGGGTACATCCCTAGGTACCCCATATTACCTCCCTAGGTATACTACGAAGTTCCTCCATTTCCTTAGAGACTTCCTGAAGTCCAATAAAAACTACTAATTCAATATTAGCCTTAGTTCCACCGATACAATCTTGTCATCTTGTGAGATCCCTAGACAACATCACAATGTGGAACTAAACAATGTTTTCATTTCTACATATAGTTTTTAATGAAAGTTAACATCTAGATGTAAATGTCCCAAGTTAAAATTTGTTAAAATCCTGAAATTAGTATTATAATACATTTTAAACTCTTGAAAATAGTATTATACCCCAATTTAAAGCTTTCCTTCTATTTATCAGCAAAAACCAAGGGCACACAAATTTAAAACTTAAAAACAAAGCACACGGTGGTAGGCATTTGTAAATCAAATTGATCTGTTGTATTGTTGGTATATATCATATTATCGGTCGTATCATTGTTTTTCTTATTATTGTAATCCTGAAAGAACTTTCCCTGAAACTTTTATATCTCTGTAGGGGATTCCACTTGACTTACTCTACTCCAACATGGAAAACAATGTGAAAAATCCCTGAGAGTCCATTAGCTGAAAAAAGAAAGACATCATAATCTCGATTCTCAAAGCCATTTACTCTACTCCAAGATGTCAAACAATGTGAAAAACTAGGAGAATCAATTAGCTAATGCCATATCATAATTCAAAGCCAATTTTTTTGGATAACCAAATCCTTTTGATTCTTGGAGAGTGAAATTCAGTATAAGTTACATTTTCCAAGCCTTTCGGACATGATGTCTCTGTGAGATTTGAACACGAGTCTTAATATTGAGACCTCAAGAATTTTACTGTTTTGCCCCTGCCAAAATTTTAATCTTAGAGTTATTTCACACTCGCATATGTTTGATTAATTACAAAAACATGGTTTTATTAACAAAGCTTACAACAATTACAAAACATTAAGCATAGGACATTACATGCATAATTTAGTGAAAGTAATTGGAGTAGTTAACAAAATTCTATGTTAAATTGGAAGAAATCCATTCAAAGCTTATCTTAATTACAAAAACATAGTTTTATTAACAGAGCTTACAAATTGCAGCCGATAACATAACCACATCCTATCGACCTTATAAATTAACAAGACCGGACCATGCCCAAAACAATGTATCTTATAACTCAAATCAAACAATGTTTTATATTACCGAAGCAGCAGAGAACAATGTTAATTTTGAGGAAAAGTGACCACTTGGAAGGCACGGGAGCAACATTTGGAAGAACGAGAGTGTCCATCTGACGGTTCCCAGTCTTTCCTCCGTCTATCATACCACAATTTTTCATGGGAAGTACGTACAAATCATGTTCCCGATACCCTCACGAATTCAGACAAAAGCCGAAGCATGGAAGTGGTCATCTCGACCTTTCACTGAATAGAGAATAGTTGGGGAGAAGGCGCTTCCCCTTGATTTGGGTATATGTACATGGAAGAAAACAAGGAAGAAAAAGTGGACGAAGTTGACCAAAATGATGAAGCTGAAAGATCCACAGGAACAAACAATAATGAGAAGACCATGTTCAACAGTGGAGAACCAGACAACAAATATATTGCTAATGCTGAAGAAGCAGCCTTCAAACTTAATCACAGCAGCAACACAACATCACAGACTTCCCAAGCTGAAATTAGCTCTGGTAATGTGACATTACATCTGCAATCGAAGAAATATATATATATATATATATATATATATATATATATGCATTTCCCTTCAAGGCCTAATCTATAGGAGGTTAAAAAAGAGGCACGGGTTGGTTCAACACTGGCTGATGGCACGAAATTAACCCCTTATTGCTTCCTTGATGAGCAATATATATATTATTGCAAACAATATCTATTTATATATATATTGCGTACTGTGACTAATGCGTTGCGGTCGATTGAGAGAAGCATGCGTTGGGTCAAATGCCACTGGTTGATGGAAAGAAGATACTTCTGTTTATGCTACGGCGGGGACTGGTGGAATTGAGGCACGGATTGGATCCTCTGGCCTGGGAAGAAGCTTCGAATCGGGGGATGGAGGCATGGGTTTGGCCTGAAGCTACGAAGAAGCACATTCACTCCTATTGCCTTCCTATGGATAAGCACCGATTGGCTGGTAACTGGATTCTGATCTACACCGAGATAGGTAGATAGATATTCAAGGGGAATGCAGATCTACACCGATTCACGCTTCACACGCTGGGTTGTACTCACTAAGGACACTCTTTCTTAGTATTTCGTCGCCTTACTCAGGAGTAGGAACGGGGATTTTGTCAAATACCAACAGTCCCCAGTTAGAGGTTAGTAAATTTCGAGCTTACAACAATATCATAAGTTCTATAATAGTCCATTTAGACTACCCGAGGTGAAATTAAAATATGTTCAAACAGATTTTCCAAAACATAAGAGCAGGTTTGAGTCTAGCCTAATTGACTTATATTGGCAAGAAGCCAAACCAGAAACACTGGAAGATCCATAGTAAGTCTCAGAGCCCATCCCAGGAGCTAGTTCATGCAGTCTATTCAGGTTCTGCCTCGCCATGGATTTCTTTAGCCCCCTCACCGTGGATGTATTCAAATCTAATTTAATCATCGGATCTTCCTTCTCTCTCTCCCTCCGATGCAACTCCCTCGATGATAAAATGGCGTTGTCGCTGCAACCTTAGCTCAAGGTATTATAAGAGATGGACCTGGAGCAACGATGGACCTAAGCGATGGACCTGGAGAAACGATGGGTGATGGACCTGGAGCAACGATAGGTATATAAGGTAAGGTCTGTGGGTTTATATGACAATAGGGTTTGGGTGGCCAAGCAGGGTTTGCATGGCAAAGTAGGTGGAAGCCGCTGCTGAGAGTAAGTTGTTGTTGGACATGACATCCATATCATATGGAGAATGGAAAAAACAGAAGTAACATTTAATGCTATGAAGTAATGCTAGATTGATATCTAGCATTACTTGATATCCAACGAAACTAGTATCCAACCTAAGGTTTTGGTCGCCTTGAATTAAAATTGTGGTCGAATATATGGGCGGCCAAATAAGAGATGAAAGATCAAAACATAAGATAAAAATGATATTTTCCAAAAAAAAAATCACATGTATTCTTAAAAACTTTGGGTAAAATGCTCTTTTTGCATAGGTTTTCATGTAGGGACTAAAAAACCGATTACTATGAGTCCATACCAGCCCGAAGGGCATGGACTAATAAAACAATTAACATGTAGAGAAATGAATACATAAACTACTTGGTATGTATAGAAATTAATAAGAATACTACTTATTTTTTTTCATCGATTGGATACAATTACAGGTGTATGGAAAGACAAGCCACAGGCGCCTCTTAACGGTTCCCTAAGTTTCTACTAGTTAAATATAAAAGATTTTTAATATAGAAACGAAATATTAATTTAAAATATTTATAAATAAACTTTTATTGGAATTAAAAGTAATAGTATTTTAATTTTTTTTTAAATACAAAGAGTAGTTATTTCAATTAAATAAAAATAACAAATTAAAACTAATAACTTGTTAGTAATAAAATAATTTGATTTGATGATTTATGATATAAAATCTAAAAACTTAGATTTATTTCTTACATATCAATTTGTGGTACTCATTTTTGTAATATATATATATATATATATATATATATATATATATATATATATATAT
>ML793511.1:370381-384938 GCA_009831015.1 Picea engelmannii
TATATATATTTTTAATTGTGTCTTATGTAGTTTTTTAAATTCTAAAGTTTTTTTTAAATGTCATTAAATGGAATTTTTTCACCTTCTTTATTTTAATTTTTAGAAGATACCATTCAACTGTGGACCATCTTGTTACCTTTACGATCATTGCAGAGAAGTTTTGTAATACTAAAACCAATCTTTTTTGTTGTTTTGTTGACTTTAGAAAAGATTTTGACATGGTTCCCACAAAAAACCATTAGGATAGGTTGGAAGAGATAAAAGTAACTTTTGAGTTAAGCGTTATTGCAATAAGATTGTATGAGAATTTTATTTCCAAGTTTAAGAACAACGGGAGTTGGTCGAAAGAGATTAATTGCAATATTAGAGTCAAGCAAGGGTGTCCCTTGTCTCCTACCCTTTTCAGAATATACATTGACAAGTTAGAAGATTGCTTGGAAGAAGCAGGTTGTGCCAGCCATACTCTCGCTGGTATAGTCATCAATCTTCTTATTTATGATAATGATATCGTTCTTATGGTGAGGAGTCCCCACAATCATGGAAATAAACTAAGAATCCCCAAGGATTTTTGCTCCAATATGGGTACGATTGTTAACACTAACAAGACTAAGGTCATGATAATTAAATCCAATAAGATCACTCATGATACCTTCGTATATGAAAACAACAACTTGGAGGAAGTGACTTCATACAAATATCTTGGAATTGATCTTCACCTCAAGCTTAAATTGAATTACAACATGGATAAAATAATTATTGGGAGATGGAAAGCTTATTATGGGCTTGAAAACAATTGTAAATCAATTGATCTTTGGATATGGGATAAGAAGAAACTCCTCTTTAAGACTCTTGTTATGCATGCTATGTTATTATATATGGATGCAAAGTTTGGGGATGCAGTATCTCTCGTGAATCCTCGAGAAAGATAGAGCAAATCCAAAAGAATTTTATAATCTATAATATCAAAATTAAAGGAAATATGTTTGATCCCATCCTCCTCTTAGAGGCAAGTATTTCTCTCATTTAGAGCATGACTATGAATATATACCTAATGTATAATAGCAAGTTAAACAACATGGATGATCCAAATTATTTTTGGCATGAAATGAGAGCGGAGATATAATAAATAATTGTACAAAGATATATTAGATATCCAATAATATAACAGAGATATATCATAGATATAACCATAAACACAGAGATACAGTAATACACAATTTCTATTAATGAGCGAAATGTACAAAACTATAGAAATACAGAGTGAAAGACCCGCTAGAATGGTGGCAACTTATCTTTGAGAAGAGATGTGATGGATAAACTCATTCACAAGAAGATGATTGTTACAATGAGGCTCCAAAGGCCTTTTTGTAACAATCATCTTTCGGGCTCCGAGACTTCGGAGGATCCATCTCCCTTACGAAAAATACCAAAATTCTCCCAACTCCCGAAGATTGAAGGAGTCGAGAACTTAACACCTGCGCTCCTTCTCCAAATCCAACAGTGGTGATAGACCTTGGATCCTCCCGAACAAATCTTGTCCACTTGTCTTCCAAATAAAAGGATCTTCCCTTTCAAGACTTAAATCTCGCTATCCTTCCTGAGCTTCGCCATTTATGAAAGACTTAGGTGCTGGAACACACTTTTCACTCTTTCTCCTGAGATTAACAAACTCCTTCTCCCAGGAGACACAAAACAGCTGAGATTTTTGACATGCATACAAAAAACTATGCCCAAGGTCAACGAAATCACAGTTCATTTGCTTAAACTTGAGCCACTACAGGGCTCGAGCATTTACATGTACAAACCATATAGTTCCTTAATTTCTTAAATAAACAATCAGGAAAATATAAACAGACACAGTCTAATCATCAAGAAAACATGCACATACCTGAAACATTCATAGGATATCCAACTTTAATTTACAGTTACAGTTCAATTACACAGGATATGAGAATACTTATCTATTACAGGTTGCAGCCAACTAACTGATTGTTGGTGTGCGCCTTTCCACCCAACCATAGGATCAGAGGAATTCACTCTTAGCACTCTGGCTACCACTGGTCTAAGCCATGATATGACCAGGGAAATTTATATCATTTCTGAGAGATCCTACGAGGTTTATCATATTCTTCCTCAGCATCAAACTCATGACCTTTCTCTTTCCTTCTGCATATCTGGGTCGCACATTCCCCTTTGTGGATGTGCTCTTTTTTGGTGTCTCTCATTCTCTCTAAAGAGCCTCATGCATCTACCTCCACTCTTTGTACATGTATATCCCCTTCCTTCCTTTCCCAGGATGGTTCTTGACCTATTTGGTTCCTTCTGTCAGAAGGAAACTTAGGTTGGCATGGGTTTGCTTCGGGCTAACAACCTCCTGTCTCCTTAGCCAGACCATGCTTCCATTCGTGGGGGCGGTTGATTATTCAACCACCAATCCTTCCTTGATTAACTGATTCCTCTCCTTTAGATCCAGAGGGGTTTTTTTATTTCCAACAAGGGGAAATTTGGGGTCATTTGACATAATGAACCCTCTCTTATAGTTTTCTCATTCTTTCCCTTAGTGATATCATGGCCAGTACTTCAAGGCTTCACCCCCACAATTAGTCATTGGCAATCTAAACAAAATGTATGTACATCGTTCACACGCCATAGCATGGCAATCCTAATTAATGATTAATTACAAGTTGGGGGAGGCAATGGTATTACAATCCGCTCCCCCTTAAAAGGGAACATCATCCTCGATGTTCTTTCTCAGTAACACATGTCATTCCTTTCTCATTTAGCTTCTTCAAAAGTCTTGACCCTCTTTCTCGGTAAGGTCCTTTCATACTCATGACCTTCGTCACCCGTATTCAATAATCTTGGACAACAAGCATATTAATCATATATTTCATGCGTAAACATTTTACTGTTGCATAAAATTCAAGAAAATTTCATAACTTAGCACAATACTCATTTGTGCAGTTCTTGGATTCATATTCACATGGTTGTTTTGTTTTCTTGGCTCACTATTTTTACTAGACATAACCATTGTGTCCATGATCCCAATCAATAGTTTATAAGAATTATCAAAGTCTCATCTTCCTTGCGGTCACTCACCTTCCAAGCCTAGGCTCATGCATCCCCTTCTCTTCTCTACAGTTCATCGGGCGATCCATCTTTCCCTTCCAAGGATTTTTCACACAAGAATAATTTAATAGACTTGATTGAGCCTTATAGTCGAGGCATCCCTCAGAATTTCTCTATAGAGGTGTCCCTCTGTATTGTGTTTCCACAACACAACATATTATAGGTGTTCATGGCCTACCACATGGTTCTCCTATCCCAATCAATAGCCTTTTTCATGTTTTCTAGCTTGACAACCTTCATTTGTCCCCCCTAGATAGATATTTTCATTTCACCTGTATCACAGGTATACATAAATTCTGAGATATTATCATCGATTTCAAATTCATATTTTTCTTGCAAATCTATTACCCACATATTTCCACATTCCACATTTATTTTCAGATCTGTTTCGCACAAGAACCATATTTTCTAGTATGGGACCTTCTTCCCCATAGTAGTTAGCTCAGTAGGAAATTGGTATTCCTTATGGACTTACAATACTTCCATATCCAAGACCCTTTTCTCCCTGCAATTTCCACATTCCTCAGCCAAGCAAACTGTTAGTTTTCATGCACTTTATATTTTCAAAAGTATGCATAATAACAGTCCAAGACATTTTCATCTATTCAAGTATACAAAGAAAAAGGAAAAATCATTATTTACGTATGCACCGTTTCAACATACTAATTTTTTCCAAATTCAATTTAAATATCAAATGTCTTTAATCAAGGTGCCAATATTCATCACCACATTCACACCCAATGAAATCTTGCATTGATTTCAAGTTTGCCACACTTTATGATGAGCACTTTTCCATGGCGTGTTGGAGCTTAACCAACCTCTTCACCATAGGGCTCATCCATTCTCATTAATTATTGCAGCAAGACTGTACTTCCTACTACAGGCTGATCATGATCCCAAATAAACACATATGAAACTATAAGTTTCTCTTGAATGCACCCAATAATTCTTCCTTGATTAGTAACCAGTGTGCCAACACTCATGGCCAGCCAATTTACTTTTCTTTAACACATATACAATGTAAGTGAAATATTGGAAGGTCCTCCTTCCTCAATGGAAAATCCATTTTCTTCCCTTTGTGCAAATATGCATTTCCTCGAAGCAATTTCATGCAATGTGATAACTATGAGCACTTTTATTCCCAATCTCCCTAAATTGGTCATTGTACCCATGTTACTCTTTACTCATACATTTTCTTGCAGGGATTATAACTCATCCTTGACCGGCATAGACTTCCTCTCTTTATTGTTCAAATTCTTCCTTCCTGAATCTTACCCTGCTTGGGTAGTAATGGCATACAACAACCACTCAAAATTATTTGCATATCATTAGGATAATGAATTATTTTCAGAAGGAATTCCTACCAATTCCCTTCATACCTCATGCCACATAGGTATGAAAATTCTTATACCTGCTCTGGCTACTAGAACCCTTTCGGATATTACCTCATCAATGGTTCTTTGTGGGGACTTTTAAAGTCCCTTCAAAACTATTTTAACAACAACCTCCTCATAGTTATCCTTTGCTTGAGGTTGTCGATCATTGGCAACTATCTTTCTCAACAGATCCAATTCCTTTCTACACATGTCATCCATCATAAATATATATTAGTTGTTAGGTAAAATAAAAATGCATGTATCATAGCATTTTAGTCAATAAAACATTTTTAGATATTCCCTAGCATATCTTTATGCACTTCATTACATTATTCTTAATGTTTTCACAAGTGAAACACAACAATTCTCAATTGTTTCTACAAGCATACAACCATCATTACTATGGTGTCAAACATTTACCTTTCATAAGCACACTAGTTTCTCATCCTAGATAAAACATAATATACAACAAGAAATGAGTTAAGAGATCTTCCCTTTTCCAACTCCTTCTACACATCCTGGGATTTTCAATCCAACTGAGTTATTTTCCCAGGTCCTAACTGTCATTATTTAACACAATTTGACCAAGATTATTCATTTAAATATGATTATTTATTCATTCTCCATTTTTCCAGCTGTACTTGTTCCCACAACTTCTCTTCTAAGGTTTACAACTCTGTTAAACAATTCAGAGTTCTTAGGGTGAGAAAAGTGTTCCTTCTTTTCTCCTTCTTTTCTTGTGCAATCTAATTCTTATTGTGATCTCCATGCTCAGTTCCTTGATCAGTCTTGGTTAGTTTTACCTCAATCTTCTTGGTAACTAAACATGCTATAACAACAAACCTTTTGTTCACGATGAATCATGAACCCGTGCATTTTGCACATTACCTTTTGGTTATCAGAATGGTCAACATTCATTTGTTAGTATTGCAATCATATCTTTTGTTTTAGAATGTAATCTAGGATTCTTATACATATATATATATATATATATATATATATATATATATATATATGTTTTCAGCCCACTACTCAATTCTCAACATTCATTAAGGGTGTTACTTCATTCTCCTGACAAAATATTCACACGGTTCCTCCATAGGGAACTCCTTCAACATGAAACTTCCTTATTTCATATCCTTCACTATCTGTGATAGCCTCAACATTGAGTTAGTTCATTAGTTTATCAAATATTCCATAAGGAATATAAACATGCATCTTTGTTTTATTCTTCCACACCTATTCCTTGTTTTGTTAACTTACATCCATGATGCAGTTAACCACATGCACAATCATAAATCATTTAACTTATGATGGTTCACAATTGTTCTCATGCAACCCTCAAAGGCTTAATCATGTTGCCTTTTGTCATAAAAAAAGAGCATCCTTGCTTCTTTACTCTTTCATCTATTTATATTAGTCTTTCCCGAGGGAATGGAACACATTCCCCTCAAGCCATCATTCAAAACAAAGCTTTCATGACTCTTCGGAATGGAGTCAACCATGTATTCAAGGTATTCATTAAACTTTGGCAAGTGAAATTCTTGCCTCACATTCCACTCATCACGATAGTCATATTGTGCCTTTTATATGCATATATTCATACATCGTACACATGCATCACTTGCACCTTTAATATCATTCATACCTAGTTGGTATTAATATCAGTCTTTATGTCAAGAGGCCTCACAATGCATTAACCCCATGTCCTCAAGCATATACAACCATAGCCCAACATTCATCATGCAAGATCATTGCTTGCACCCTTTCCCTACCATACATGCACATGGACATATTAGACTTCCGGATCCTCCTCCTAAGGATATTACTATCATCCTTATGACAAGCTTCATAGAGACACTCAACACTGAGTTTCCCTCTCAATTGAGGGCTTGCAGTCATATCATTCTTTTAATCATGTATACATGTATATGTAGGTGCATCTCTTGAACCCTTTTTACATTAATATTTTAAATTTTGATATCAGTTTTCTTTAGTGACAAATTACAGTCACTCATATGACTAGTCTCACAGTCATAATTCATACTGATGCTTCCCCTTCTACATGAAAATAACATACAAGGGTCACCTTTTTCCTTTCTATTGTAAAAATCCTTCCATAATTCAGAATTTAGATGGGTAGTTATTGTGCCACTCAAGGAAGTAAGATAACCACTTCTAGTCTCTTCTTCATGCCTCAATTCACTCTTGGTCAACCGATATTTACAAAGGAAACTCTTCGTAAACTCCCTCTTATATCTTTCTGAGCATACCCAGCCATATCCATATGGCTACCGTCCACCTCTAGATGTCAATATGATCCACTGGTCGTCCAAAGGTGTTTGACGCTTCCTTAATCAGACCCTACATCGATCTCTCATAAATCCTTACAGTCCTATCGTATTAAGGAAATAGGTCGCAACATTATCAACTTTCATTATTGTGGTTAATTCCTGCTGTCATAAGGTCATCCTCATTATTGTTCTTGAGATTAAACTTAAGGCTCAAAGAGTAATGTCAGGCATCAAGAGTGTTTAAAGAGAATGTTTTAAAAGAGTTCTTTTTCTACCTTTAGTTATATAATAAATGAAATTAATAATGGGATAGTACAGAGGCTGTATTACGTTGTTTGAGTCACAATTATAATATCAAATGGTGTGGAGGAAGGTTACAAAAAACTTTTAAACAAAGCTAGGCATCAATTGCAGAAGAGTCTCACCTTGTTTGCAGTGGAAAAAAAGTGGAGAGCGCACCCTTGAACAGGATATGAAATGCGGTAATTCATACAGCTTGGAGGTCTTGTATTACTTACAATAAATACAGAGGAAAAATTGCCTACTTAATGAATTGATAATATAATATAATCACAGTAGTTGTAATACTAAATTGCGATCAATTGCTTTTCAAGGAATTATATCAAAAAATTCAGAGAAATGAGGATACAAAGGAAACACATAACTCAAACTGAACTAAAATTAGAATCTTTGTCTGCACTTTTATTAATACTCAAAAAGGAGAGTTTTCTCTATTACATCCAGAAAGAAGCATCCTTGAATAGATCTTGAATCTATGTATTTATACAAAACTATCACAACTCAAAATGGTTGGGCTTCTTACAATATTTGATTAAAATAGTGTATATTTCAATAAGACAACAATATGTAAAATATGATGAGCTTCATTGGCGTTCTTCTGTGTATCTTCATTTGTTGGGGAAAAACGCCTATTTTCCTTAGTCCTTTAGGCTGAATACAAATGTCATATAGGCCACCTTAATCATTCAGTGTACTTTCTTGGCCGTTTTAGTTTTGTTTTCTTCGGTCCCTCTAGACACGTTCAACAATGCAATGAATCACAGTTGGGATCAGGTAGGAAGGATAATCGGATGAATGAAACTGCATGGCTCATCAGGGAATGAATAACAGGCATAGGAAAAAGTGACCGTTTTTGAAAAGAATGATAGTGAAACAATTGTATGATGATGAATTAAGTATAAGTGGATAAGCGAAGATTAGAATGCGAGTGAATGAGATAAGTGGTTGTAGGAAGGTGAAAGGTAGGGAGGGTAAAAAGAAAGGGCACTCTGCATGTTTTCTTATTTTCTTCCAGATATGCTTTCTTTTACATGTTCAATACATTGGTTGCATCTATTCAATAATTCCACCACGAACCTTAAGGACTCAATTGTTTCATTTACCTCAAAAGTGAATAATCTCCTCTCTACATGAGGTAGCTTTTCCTGGATCCTTTTTAATTCCTGAGATGTGGCTTGGAACTGTGATCTTGGACTTACTATCCATTTATTTATCTTAATATTATCAATTTGGCTCATTTCTTGAATGGCTGTTAGAGTTTCTTCCTTGCTCTTTCTGGAATTTTGTTGGTTCATTTCAATATCAATTTTCCCCAACGCTTCCGAGATATTACTTGCTTCATAATCAATTAGCATCTTATCTAATGATGACAATGCTTCCAAGCAAGCATCCTTTACCTCCCTGGATAATCTTTTTCTTTCTTCCAAATTTGTTTCCCAGACCTTTAGGGCCATATCACCTCGTAATTGTTCAAAAGGAGAGAGCTCAAGAACATCATAGACATTATCTTTGTGCACCAATATGATAGCTTCTTGAAACCTAGTCTGGCCTCAGCGAGCTTATATTTCCTTAACATATATGTCCTTCAGAGAAAGGTCTACTGCCTGGTAGCACTTTTGGATGGCATCTACCTTCAGAAAAAGGTCATGTTGGGCAATTTCCAGCTTCTCATTTATTTCCCATGCTTGTGTTTGGAAGGCCGAGATATCTATTGAGGTACCTTGGGTTAGGTCCAATATATATTGAAATTGATTTATCAATTCATCATGCTGAGTGAAAAATCCTCAGTTGGTTTGTGAACTTTGATGGAGCTCCTCAAGGTTGGCCTGAAGCTGTTGGATTTGTTGCCAATCATGAGCTCTGATTTGGTTGAAGTCTTGACTCATCTTGTTTCTGATAGTTTGTTCCATGGCATGTATTTGAATTTGAAAGTTCTCTACCAATAGGCAATTCTATCGCAGTTGTTAGGCCAAATTGTACACAGACGATTGATTGGTAATGGAAAAAGAACCTAATGAACCTGCAACTTCTTTCGCGAATTCTGGATCATCTCGATTATTCCCGTCATACACCATTCTCTACCTTTTATTTATCACTCCATATTTCTGGTGTGATTCCCTTTTCACGATGGTCTTCTGTTTTCTACTAAAGAATAAATCCAAAGGAGACATTTCTTCGGGCTAGATGGGGGTAAGATCATCTACAAAAACAATTTTGGAATTAAGATTTTTGAGGCTGTATTGCAGAGGTGTAAATGATGTAATGGGAGTACCAATATTCATAGACTACTGCTGCTCTATTTTATTTGAGGTGCCAGTGGGGGTAGTTGGTGACGAGGGAGGCACATTTTGTCCTTGCTTTAGGAAAGACTCGAGTTAAGCTTTTTCCTGGGGGCCTAACTGGTCGGACAATGATGCTTCAAATTTGTATGTCAATACCTCTGAGCTCTTCGGGGTTTCCTCAACTTTATGTTTACTAGAGTGACTCGCTTCAGACCCTATTGACCTGGCTTCCTGAGAAGGGGGAGTGGCTATTTCCTCTCCTTGTAGTACCTTTGGTAGACTATTTTTCCTATTCTTTTGAAAACTGATAAAACCAGCTTGTTGATCTAGGGGATGGGTTTGGAATCTGTTTTGAACCTCCTCATAAGATCTAACTCCTTTGAATATTTCATCATACGAGGAGTTTTCATGCATATACCATTTCATGTTGAACTAGGATAGGTGGTTTTCCACAATCTTACGTGGATCGTGTCTTTTGAACTCGATGTGAACCAATTTGACATCTTCCAGAGCCACAACCTCCACTTTGGAGTGACCAAATTCCAACAATGAAAACATGCCAACCTGAATAGGGAAAGTTAGCGATACCTTTTTCTGTGCTTCCTTCATCTCTTTGTTGATCCTCTTGTTACTGTCTGTTAGGCCACTTCTCCGCATACTAGTTGGTCTGGTAAAAATCATGGGAGAGCATGGGGAGGAACCGAGCACCCAAAAACTCTAATGTAGGAGAAGTTCTCCTCAATAAACCAATCTGCTAGCTTACCCAAGTTTCCCATAATCCTTTCTGAAATTCGAGGAGGTGGGTGAGAATACAGGGCTATATGAACAGGAACCACAACATTGTGACAGATTTCATAAAGAAAATCCTTGTTGGCGCAACCTGCCCCTCAGCGAGCAGCCGCTCCACCAGGACCTTCTTTAGTCACGGGCCCGAAGAGTCTGAGCTCTTCCAACTCCCCTCGAGAGTCACGAGTCACCCACAATAATCCTTCGTCAACCTCCCTCTTCGAAAATCGGGATATCGCGACTCGGGAGTTCGCAGTTCACGCGAACACAATTTCCATGCAAAACAAAACCCCGATCCCCGATGGTCAGCGAGTCAACACCTCCCTCTACCGGAGATTTCTTTATCGGGGAATCGGATCTCGCGATATCGCGATACTTGTAACACTGCCTTCGACCACTCAACCACCGAGTCCCGAATGCCGATGGGTCAACAGTCAACGACTCCGTATCGGGGATTTTCTCCTCGGGAAATTTCTATCCGTGAGGTAAACCTTTTGTGCTGACAACCCCCGAACGCCGAGATGTTGGTTCCACGTGACAGCGCCACCTATCCTCCACTTACTCCCTGGGGTCCCACGTGACCACGTCACTTCGGGAGTTCGCGGATCACGAATCCTCAACACAAAGTCTCTTGCTGTTTGAAAACCTGAACCCCTATTCTCCGATACCACCTGTCAACATCCCATGGGGAGGTCTAACCCCTTGACACCTGTCTCTCTGTCGGGAAATCGTGATTCGGGAATTCGCGCTTCCTGATACACAAGGTCACAGACCTTACAAAACCCCGAACCCCGACTCCTTAGGATCCTGCACCATGTGTCCCCGTTCTGATCAACGGCTCCCATTGATTCGTGAAATTGCCAGTCGCAATTTCAAAGAGCTTGAACTCTTGCCTTCGGGAACGCTGAACGTCGAACCCCGATCCTCAGGGATCCTGCGCTATGTGTCTCTGTCCAGATCAACGGTGTAGAACGATTCGGGGAATCGCGGTTCGCGATTCTACGAGGGGTGAACCCTTGCCTTGTTAAACCCCGAATACCGATGGAATCTAATTCTTCGCACCTACGCTTACGGGCTAACTCCCACGTAACTCCTCCTTGATCTGACGATCCTCAGGATTTCACAACTTCACGGGGGTTTCCAACCGTTGATTCTCTTCCTCTTGAGAATCCTCCGGCTTCTAAGCTTTTCCTTGGTTCAATCTCTCCCAGGACTGTTCCTAAGATGCTTGCAAGGAACTATCCCTCCTGAGCTTTGTCTCTCTCTGACTCCTTCAGAGACTTCTCACTTTGTTCCGGAGCTCGACTTCCAACAACTCTCAAAGCGTTGAAGCCGTCTAGACCTGTGCGACCCTGCAAACACGGTCCAGTCCTCCTTCTCTTAGACTCGCTTTGAGACTTCAGTTTGACCTGCACTCACCTGCACGGTTGAAATAACCCAACATAACCCTGGGCAACAGAGAACAAAAGTTCAACTGCTCAGCCTCCTCAACGCACTCGATGTGGAGGAATTCAACTGCACTCTATGCAGGAATCTCCTGACTTAAGCAGTGAAACAATTGAAACTCATTCCCTCATTCTCTCAGGTTTCGAACCTGATAGGCAATCACATATGCAACATATAAAAGATAAGCATAAAAAGAAGCAAACATGCACAAGCATAATATTAACAGCACACAGAGGTCAAACACATCCATGGATTTGAATCAAGCTTTTCCTATTAATTCAATATCTATACATGAAGTTTCTTCACAAGCTCTCTGCTCTGTTCTCTCCTTGCTTCTATGCTAATGCTGAATAATAATCTGAATAATATAAGGAGGGTGCCTATATTCGTTTTCCCTCCTAGAAATAAAAACTGTCTAATCTACAGCTAATTTCTACCTAACAGCATTAAAAATTGTTAAATGCCTGCTTATCTTTATTACATTACAAGTGTGCTTAGCCTTGAATGCCTTTAGTAAAACGGCGGCGCAACAATACCAAGGTAGAATTCAAAATTTGGTTTTTTTTGCTGGCTTGTCCAACTGTATTCTTTCTCCTCGCGCTGGTCTGTATGATGAATTGCGGATGCTCCTGCATCATACTCCTCGGCTCAAAAGATTTCATGGGATCCTGTCCATGAGCTCCTGCACGGTGTGACCATGCTTCTGAACTACTGCTTCTGTTTCCCAGCTGGCATCCTCCAATGGGTGGTGTTTACATTTCACCAGGTACTCAAAGTACTGTTTCCTCCTGGTCTTTTTTCCAACTCTTTTGTCCAATATGCACTCTATATCAGGCTTCTGTGCAACTGGCAATTGCTTCCGCCACTGGATCACTGGTTCCTCAGTTCCAGTGCCTGTTTCATCAGCCCTGTAGGGGTATAAATCCGAAATGTTGAAAATCGGAGATATCCCGATGCCTTCTGGCAACTCAAGCTCATATGCATTTTCCCCGAATTTCCTCAGGATTTGGCATGGCCCAATTTTCTTCATCTTGAGTTTGTTGTATGTTCCCCTCGGGAACCTTTCCTTTCTTAGGTGTGCCAGAACCATGTCTCCAACTTCTAATTGAAGCTGCCTCTTCCTCTGGTCGGCTCTGCGCTTATACTTCTGATTTGCCTTCTGTAACCGCTGCTTCACATGTAGGTGAAGTTCCTGCATTGCCTCAGTGAATTGTTCAGCCCTCGCGCTGCTAGTTTCAGGATGTTCTGGCTCCCTGAGCTCAGACACTCCTCTTGGTTGTGTTCCATATAAAATTTGAAACGGACTCTTACCTGTACTCCGATTCACATAATCGTTGTACGCAAATTCTGCCTGTGGTAAGATCTGATCCCAACTGGTGTGATGCTCCGTCACCAGACTCCTCAACAGATCCCCCAAGCTTTTGTTGACTACTTCTGTCTACCCATCTGTCTGCGGATGGTAAGTAGAACTGAATGCTAAGTCGGTCCCTAACTTCTTCCATAGCGTCCTCCAAAAATGACCTATGAACTTGGTATCCCTGTCCGAGACTATGCTTCTCGGTAATCCATGCAATCGAACAATCTCTTTAAAGAACAAATTGGTGATGTGGGTCGCATCGTTAGTCTTATGGCACAGGATAAAATGTGCCATCTTCGAGAATCTGTCCACCACTACAAAAATGGAATCAACTCCTCGTTGTGTTCTCGGCAACCCCAACACAAAGTCCATGCTAATGGCTTCCCATGGCCTCTCAGGTATGGGTAACGACTGATATAACCCTGTGTTCTACTTTCGGCCTTTTGCGTGTTGACATATTCTGCACCTGTCAACAAATCTCTTCACATCTGCACGCATGCCTGGCCAAAAATATGACTCGCTCAACTTGGCGAATGTTTTGTCATGTCCGAAATGACCTGCTAGTCCACCGCTGTGCTTTTCTTGTACCAAATTCTCTCTCATAGAGAAATCTGGAATGCACAATTGATTGCCCTTGAATAGAAATCCATCCTGTATCAGGAAATCTATCCACGGGCTCCTATCTCTGAGCGTCGGATTCTCGGCTGCTTCATAAGCTTCCCCGAAATCAGCATCACCTGCATACATATCCTTCAGGTTTTCAAAACCCAAAGTTTTGACCCTAAATTCCTATAGCAATAAACATTTTCGACTCAAGGCGTTAGCTACCTTCTTTGTAGTCCCTGAAATGTGCTTTATGACAAAGGTGAAATTTTGCATATATTCCACCCACTTCGCATGATTTTGATTCAGCTTCTCTTGCTGACTCACAAATTGTAACGCATGATTATCACTATACAGAACAAATTCCTTGGGGATGAGGTAATGCCTCCACTTTTTCAATGCCTGGATAATGGCATAGAATTCTTTATCATATGTGGAGTACTTCAGTTTTGCATCATCTAGCTTCTCGCTGTAATATGCCACAGGTCTGTCATCCTGACTCAAAACCCCTCCAACAGCATACCCACTGGCATAACACTTCACTTGGAAGGTTTTCTGAAAATTTGGCAGCACCAGAATTGGCTGCTCAGTAATATTTCGCTTCAACAAATTGAAGCTCTTCTCAGCCTCAGTTGTCCACTGAAAAATTTTATGCCGCTTTTTCACAGTGTCCATCATTGCAGCACTGATTCCACTAAAATTCTGAATGAATTTTCTGTAGAAGCTTGCCAAACCGTGAAACATCCTTACCTCAAAAACATTTCTCGGCGATGGCCAATTCCTGATCACCTCTACTTTCTCAGGATCCATCTTCAATTCATTTGCCGAAATAATGAACCCTAGATATATGAGTTCCGTCTGCATAAACGAGCATTTTTTTAAATTGATCAGCAGTTTTTCCTGCTGTAACCTTCTCATCACAATGGCCAAATGCCTCAAGTGTTCAGCCTTGGTCTTGCTGAAAATTAAAATATCATCCAGGTA
>ML793511.1:385124-404817 GCA_009831015.1 Picea engelmannii
AGGACTTCATTCATCAGCCGCATAAATGTGCTTGGTGCGTTTGTCAACCCAAACGACATGACTAGCCATTCGTACAAACCCTCATTTGTTTTGAATGTCGTCTTCCACTCATCTCCCTCTCTCATCCGGATCTGATGATATCCGCTCTTGAGATCAATCTTGGAGAAGTAATTTGCCCCACTGAGGCAGTCCATCAAGTCATCCATTCTTGGCAGTGGAAACCTGTACCTGATGGTAATCTTATTTATTGCTCTGGAGTCTGTACACATTCTCCAGCCTCCATCCTTCTTCGGACTTAGTACCGTTGGGACGACACACGGACTCAGGATCTCCCTGACTAATCCCTTATCCTGCAGATCCTGTACCTTCCTTTTGACTTCCTCATTCTCTTGAGGTGTCAACCTGTACGCTGCCTTATTTGGCAAACTTGCTCCGGGTATGAGGTCAATGTGGTGACTCACACTCCTCATCGGTGGCAACAAATGAGGTAGTTCGTCCACGATGATATCAGCGAACTCTCCAAGCAGTTCCTGAATCTCCTCTGGCAAGTTGTCCACTCTTGTGCTTGTCAGGACAATTCTCGGCTTCCTGACAACAAAGAATTGTGGATTCTCATCCTTCTCCAGCTCTGTGAGAAGTTCTTTCCCACTCATGAGAAGTATGGTACTGCTCACTTCCGGCTTCACTTCCTTATCCTTCACCGGATGCAGTGTATGTGTTTTTCCATCCTTCTCCAAGGTGTATGTGTTCATTCTCCCATCATGAACTACATGTCTATCATACTGCCATGGTCTCCCCAATAAAACATGACAGACATCCATGGGAATGACATCACACAAGATTTCATCTCTATATTCATCCATTTTAAAATTTACCAAGCATTGTTTTGTAACACATACCTGGTGTCCTTTCTGCAGCCACATCACTTTGTATGGACTCGGGTGCTTGTTCGTTTTCAGCTCCAGCTTCTCCACCATCTCGGTCGAAACGAGATTGTCTGTGCTCCCACTGTCCACTATAACCTTGCATTTCCATCCCTGGGTCTTGCAAGTCATCCGGAACAGTCTACATCTCTGAGCTGTGTCCTCCACCTCTTTCTCGGGTTTCAAGAGAACTTTATGCACTGTTAGTGACTTCCCACTTCCAACGTATTCATCTTCAACATCATGCCTCTGCGCCTCAGCGACATGAGCGTTTCCTCTGTCCATCTTCCTCTCTGGACAATCAACAGCTTTATGTCCGTCTTTCCCACACGTAAAACATGTGATGATTCCTCCACGGCCTCTTCCTCTACCCCGGGTACGAGGAAAAGTGTTGGCGTCAGCATATCCTCCTTGCTGATCTGGTTGCTGTCTCCTTGGCTCAAAATTTTGCTGCCTCTGCTGTGAGGTTCCACCTCTTTCATCTCTTCCCTGAGGCTTTTTCCAATCCTCCTTGGGCTTTTGAGTTCTTTCTTGGGCAACTGCTTTGCCTCTAGGTTGGCTTCTGCCTCACCCTCGCTGTCCCTGCTTGCGGCTCAACTTCTCCTCAACTTTCAAATCCATCTGGTATGCTTCCTCGACTGTTCGGATGGTAACCATGCTCAATTCATCCTGAATGTCATACCTAATACCATTCAGGTATCTTTCCCTTTTCGTCATCACTCTCCCGATGACCAGCTCGAATGTTGAGCCTGTAGAACTCCTCGGTGTACTCTTTCACCGTCATCAACTTCTGCCTCAGGTTCTACATGCGCCTGAACAGAGTGATCCGGTAGTCCCTCGGGATGAACTTCGCCTTCATCTTGGCGATCATCCGATCCCAACTTTTGATCTTTTGTTTTCCTTTGGAACGTATGTCTGCCTACAGCTCGTCCCACCATAAGGCTGCGTGTCCCTTCAGCTTGGTGACAACATGTCTCACCTTCTTGTCCTCTTCGATGTCTTCGTAGTCGAAGTAGGTGTTGAGTGCTCGGATCCAATCCAGCAGCTCCTCTACATTTAGATTTACCTCATAGACAGGAATATCCATCCTCGTCTTCGAGTTCATCCTTGAAATGGCTTTGATCAACCTCTCTGTCGAGGCATCTTCTGCAGCAACCTCTTCTTGGTCGTGTCCAGCTTCCTCCTCAACCTTAGGATCACTGAACTCTGTTGTACCAGCTCCGCGCCTCTGGGTGGCTTCCATATCTTCGAGCCTCGCTCTGAGGTCCTGTATCTGACGCTCCATCTCTGGGTTCCCTGCTGGATTTCCTGCTAGCCTACCCCTTCTTCGCGCATCCTTGTCTTCACGCTCAGGTGACTGCCTCTCCCTTCGCGGCGCCATTTTGTCTTCTTCTCTCTGCTACCCGAACAAAGAGATTCCAACTCCTGCTCTGATACCACTCTAGCGCAACCTGCCCCTCAGTGAGCAGCCTCTCCACCAGGACCTTCTTCAGTCACGGGCCCGAAGAGTCTGAGCTCTTCCAACTCCCCTCGGGAGTCACGAGTCACCCACAATAATCCTTCGTCAACCTCCCTCTTCGAAAATCGGGATATCGTGACTCGGGAGTTCGCGGTTCACGCAAACACAATTTCCATGCAAAACAAAACCCCGATCCCTGATGGTCATCGAGTCAACACCTCCCTCTACCGGAGATTTCTTTATCGGGGAATCGTATCTCGCGATATTGTGAGACTTGTAACACTGCCTTCGACCACTCAATCACCGAGTCCCGAATGTCGATGGGTCAACAGTCAACGACTCCGTATCGGGGATTTTCTCCTAGGGAAATTTCTATCCGTGAGGTAAACATTTTGTGCTGACAACCCCCGAACGTCGAGATGTTGGTTCCCCGTGACAGCGCCACCTATCCTCCACTTACTCCCTGGGGTCCCACGTGACCACGTCACTTCGGGAGTTCGCGGATCGTGAATCCTCGACACAAAGTCTCTTGCTGTTTGAAAACCCGAATCCCGACTCTCTGATACCACCTGTCAACATCCCATGGGGAGGTCTAACCCCTTGACACCTATCTCTCTGTCGGGAAATCGCGATTCGGGAATTCGCGCTTCCTGATACACAAGGTCATAGACCTTACAAAACCTCGAACCTCGACTCCTCAGGATCCTGCACCACGTGTCCCCGTTCTGATCAACGACTCCTGTTGATTCGGGAAATCGCTAGTCGCGATTTCAAAGAGCTTGAACTCTTGCCTCCGGGAACGCCGAACGCCGAACCCTGATCCTCAGGGATCCTACGCCACGTGTCTCTGTCCAGATCAATGGTGTAGAACGATTCGGGGAATCGCGGTTCGCGATTCTACGAGGGGTGAACCCTTGCCTTGTTAAACCCTAAATACCGATGGACTCTAATTCTTCGTGCCTGCGCTTACGGGCTAACTCCCGCGTAACTCCTCCTTGATCTGACGATCCTCGGGATTTCGCAACTTCACGGGGGTTTCCAACTGTTGATTCTCTTCCTCTTGAGAATCCTCCGACTTCTAAGCTTTTCCTTGGTTCAATCTCTCCCAGGACTGTTCCTGAGATGCTTGCAAGGAACTATCCCTCCTGAGCTTTGTCTCTCTCTGACTCCTTCAGAGACTTCTCACTTTGTTCCAGAGCTCGACTTCCAACAGCTCTCAAAGAGTTGAAGCCGTCTAGACCTGTGCGACCCTGCAAACATGGTCCAGTCCTCCTTCTCTCAGACTCGCTCTGAGACTTCAGTTTGACCTGCAATCACCTGCACGGTTGAAATAACCCAACATAACCCTGGGCAACAGAGAACAAAAGTTCAACTACTCATCCTCCTCAATGCACTCGATGCGGAGGAATTCAATTGCACTCTATGCAGGAATCTCCTGACTTAAGTAGTGAAACAATTGAAACTCATTCCCTCATTCTCTCAGGTTTCGAACCTGATAGGCAATCACATATGCAGCATATAAAATATAAGCATAAAAAGAAGCAAACATGCACAAGCATAATATTAACAGCACACAGAGGTCAAACACATCCATGGATTTGAATCAAGCTTTTCCTATTAATTCAATATCTGTACATGGAGTTTCTTCACAAGCTCTCTGCTCTGTTCTCTCCTTGCTTCTATGCTAATGCTGAATAATAATCTGAATAATACAAGGAGGGTGCCTATATTCGTTTTCCCTCCTAGAAATAAAAACTGTCTAATCTACAGCTAATTTCTACCTAACAGCATTAAAAACTATTAAATGCCTGCTTATCTTTATTACATTACAAGTGCGCTCAGCCTTGAATGCCTTTAGTAAAACGGCGGCACAACAATACCAAGGTAGAATTCAAAATTTGTTTTTTTTTGCTGGCTTGTCCAGCTGTATTCTTTCTCCTCGCGCTGGTCCGTATGATGAATTGTAGATGCTCCTGCATCACTTGTCTTTTTCTTCCCATAGCTTGGAATGGTAGAAATGAATGGGCTCAGAACTGGTCGAGGTCCACCTCTAATTCATCAATGTAAAAGGCATCATGAAACATATGGAATCCATGATATATGCTGACATGTAAAAGGGGGCAGGATGACCTTTTGACTTCGTTGTTTTATATTCAACAATATCTTTGGCCAAGTTATCAGACAACATTTTGGCCCAATTGAAAGTGAAACCCTCTGCTACCTTGTGCGTGATGGATACCCATTCCACTGAGAAGTGCGTAGGGATTTTCTTCCCAAACAATAGACATAGAATAATGGCTACATACACCATATGAGCGTCCAAAGATGTTGTGGAATATATACCATGAGCATCAATTATGAATGTCTTCGGGTGCCCCCACCAAGACTTGATTATATCGGGACAGTTCCTGGCATACTGGACGCACTCCTTTTGCTCAAACTCCAGAATGAATGTAGCATTGAATGTATATCTAGGATTAGGGGAGATTTTATACATTACTTGCATATGTTTTGGTCAGAAAGAGACGACAACGACTTTCTGATGGTTGATGATGCTCCTGGTTTGGACGTCAATGTGCTCCAAGGCCTAGCTTATCATGTCATTATAAGGCATGAGCCTTGACCGTGCCTCTATTTTATGCAGCTTAGACTATGCTATATGTATGATTTAGTTGTATAAGTGTCGTCCTCTTCTTCGTCAGAGTCTGCGGGATAGTTGATGATTTCACACTCTAGAATCTCAAACACTTGCGTCCAATATTTAACAGTGTTTATGGCTCGCGACGTGGTGTTCGACAAAATGTCCACATTTGGGTATGAATCCTCGCCTGCCGCATCAGGATTTTTCTTCATTTTCCGTGGCACCATAACTTCTAAGGAGACAATGTGAAATTACCCGTTGCAAAGAAAATTCGTGAGTCTTTTAAATAGATAAAGCTTGCTACTTGTAGTAGGTAAAAATGAATTCGAAATCGAAGTGATTTTATTCAAAATAGAGTCATCTCTTTTCATATAGCTTTACTGATGGAAAATTTATTAACGTTTGATGGGAAAGTATACCTGGAAATCCGAAATCCACGTTTGAATCATTATCCTTAACTAGTCGTAAATTCCATCAATACTTCGATGGTTTGCGTACGGGATTTTCGATGTGACAGAGTGGGAACCTCCCAAATCCCGAATAAGTGAAAAGATTAATCTTTGAATAATCGCTTGTAAACCTTTAATTAATCATGTTTAAGATGGTGCGTTAACTTCAAGTGTTTTGGGAGTTCGGACTTCGAGGACTTCTAATGTATGTCGAGAGGAACTTCCCAAAACCCAAAATGCAAAATAACTAATTATCTGGTAATTGATTTTAAGTCCTAATTAACTTTGTTTAACTTGAAGTACTCCGAAAGTTTGTACTTCAAATATTTTAGAATACCATTAAAGGGAAAATCCCGAAACCCGAACTACAAATTAATTAATTATCTTTTTATCATGATTAGCTTAATTATTTAACGTTTAATACCTCAACGTTTTGATATTTCGGTGATTCATGTGTTCATTTTTTGTTAAATTCTCGAAGGTTCATCTCCCGTAGTGACTTGTTATAGACTAGGTCATTCTGACGTGTTGAGAAAGGGATATGCCACGTGTCAACTCAGGAAAGACTCAAAAGGTACACGTGTCCTAAAAAGGTTTGGGAACAGTTGTGAGCAGATTTGGTTTCATATTTTTGGGGCTTTTTTTGTTAATACTTATTGAAACATATGAAATGCGGAGCTCCGAAGGGACCGTTAGATATTTACCTCTTTAAAGTTCAAGCGGCTCCAAAACTCCGGGGTTATTATGATCGTTTGATCAAAAGGAAAAACTCATCAATGCCAGATATTGTGCGCGTCTTATTATTAACCAAACAATAAATGAATTTGATTTAAAATCAAAATGCCATTTTCCATTTTCCCGTTCTCTTTGGGTAGAATTATATTTTAATGAGGTGGAAAGTATATAGTTCAAAAGTTCAGAATTGTATGTGTTCCAACATCGGCTCCATCTGGGGATCGTGTCTCCCTGTGAGATGCAAAAGAACAATAGACTGAGTGCCTTTATTTGGAAAATGGAGTCATTATTGCATTTCTGGGAAACACTTTAGGGATTAATCATATAGAGAAAAATTGAACTTCAACCGAATCTCATAAAACCTTCAAAACACCCCCGACTATTGATATCAAGTTAGGCTATTTACAATTTCCCTTTCCTAAAACTAAGTTTGGATCTGTTTAAGATAATCAAAATGAATTTAACCAAAATATCAGATTTCCACCGACTTCATTCTCATCAAGGTTAAGTAAATGTAACAATTTATTTAGGGAATCCCTCATTGGTTCATAATGTAAATATTACCGGAAAGAGAATTAGATGCTATAGTATGTTTTGTATATATGTATGATGTTATCCCTTGACCAAGTTTTGATGATTCTTGATCATGTTTGACCAATTTTGGGACTTCGAAAAGCTGTCAAAGGCGGAGGGAAAGATGAAGCCGAGATAGTGGGATATCGGCCCCTTTTAGGGCCCTTTTTGGGATTTTGGATTATGTAATGGGTATGGGATGGCAGGCCATTTGCAAAAGTGGAACTTCGTCAGAATATTAGAAAAACGTCACATGGAAATTTGCCATGGCGAAGCAATATAGTCATTGGAAGCAGTATAACCATTAGACCGATGACCTGAATGGGTAGCAAGGCATTTATGGTCAGAGAGTTCACCACAAGACCGTTAGGACTGCACCATAATGGACAAAATTGAGTTAATGAAGGCTCTCACCCATTGCAAGAGATCTGTTGCCAAGTTATCTATTTATCCTGTCGCGCCACGCAACGAGAACACTTTTTCAAACCATGACTATCTGAGCCTACAAAATAGTTGATTTTTCACAGTGATCATCGCGATATTTCCATCTACCCTGTTGCATTGAGCAGTTACTCTTCGAACCATAGATATTCAACCATGAGCATGTATGTTCGAAGAACTTAGCGCACTCGAAGAGTCTGCGAAGGAAGTACTCATCAACCTCATGGATGAGAGATCCATGTCTGTGGGTGTACAAGCATCATCAACGAGAGAAGTGCAAGCCTCTCCGTCGACTGCTCATGGAGCCGGACCATCTCAACCATCAGCGAAAAAGAGAACCAAACACAGAGATGACCTAGCAAATGCGAAGCTGATCCCGACCATATTGCCTGATTACATCATGCCTTTGACTAGCGCGGTGAGTTGAGATAGTGTGCCAAGAGATTTCGAGTACACCATGGTTACTATGTACCTCCCTAAGGGGATACATGCAGTTCGAGCGTAGAAGGACAAGATCGCAGCATTGAAGTTCAGTGACTTCAGGCTTGGAGATCGCAATAACTATAGTATGTTCACCCCATATAAATACCTGATGAGGATGAAGGGGAAGCACTCAAATATAATCCCCTAGCTGTGGATGATGAACCTTGTGTAGTCCACCCTGTTAAATGTAATGAAAATCCCACATTTTGGAAGGCACCAGGAAGTGAATGCCTGTGTCAAGATATTGCTTTCATGTTACCATGGCGGCTACTTATGTCTAGACCACCGTATCACATTCAACCCGATGTTGATCCATAGGATCACAGGATTAAGTATGCAAGGACCTTAATCACAGGAGTTCTATCCAGGAAAATCCATAGATCACGCACTAGCACAGAAGATCAAGGATACATACGATGATGTTGAAAAGGGGGCGTGAGGCTACAAGGTAGCCTCCATCCAGAATGACACAGTGCTCCTAGCCTTCCAGTTAATATCTGAAAAGTTAGTAAGGAATAATAGACCTACGCAAGTCACAGGCTTTGTCGTTGACCTCGCAGGGAAGTGCGTAGATGGTCTACAGATGAACTGGGCAAAGTACCTAGTTAATCAGCTAGAACTAGACTGTCGTGAAGCATTGGATTAGGGCTATGAGTTTCACTTTAGTTGGCTCCTGATCCTCATCACCTTTGTTTCCTGGGAGATGTTGGAAGGTGCGACCTTTCCAGATAGTGAATCGTCTGAGCTGCTTGCTACGAATTTCACCACACTCTGGTACTCGAGTGATATGAACAAACAGTGGAAGTCGAACACTATTTTTCATACATATTACCTTCAGCTGAAGAGAGCCATCGAAGCTGAACCTCACATGACTCCGAAAACCCTACAAAGGTTCCAACCCCTGATGAAGTTCTACGCATATCGACACTTCATCTACATTACAACGCAAGCCGATGAAGATAAGGAGAAACTTTAGTCGTACTACAAACTCATGGAAGAGGACCTTGAGGAGATCCCTAAGGACTGGTCGACAGACCTCCTTATTCCGACAGACCCTGAAAGGATGTCTGACCCTGACATCCCAGAGACCATGCACAAAGAACATGATTCACTCAGACTCAGTAGAACGAAAAAGACCAAATAAGTCCAAGACTTAAGTAGTGATTTAGGAAAGACTTCTTTAGTATCACCTGACCAAGGGGGTGATGACGAAGTAGAAGATATAAATGGAAGAGGAGATGAATAGAAGAAAGGTGAAGTAACATCTCCTAGAGATGAGACCGATCACCCCCAAAAGAGGAAGGTTTCTCCCCAAAAACCTTCTTCCTGGAAGAAATAGAAAGCCACCGTGACCAAGATGAAGACTGTGCTCACTATCGATGATTTTGACTTCATCATAGCAACCCTGAACGATGCTTCACTGGAAATTGTGGAGAAACAAGAAGCCAAGTAGGAGGAAATGTACAATATAATTAAGGTTGAATTCTGAGGGGTACAACATGCCCTTCAGTCCATTCACACAGTTTCCACTGCACCCCTTCCATCAGGAGAACCAGAGTTGGGAGATGAGCCAGCCCAACTCCACCGACTAGAGGATGTAGTTGAATCTTTCCTTCATCGTGCACAAGAATAAATAGAACAATCCATCCAATCCTTTAATCAAGTGCAAGGTGTAATCGTAGAACAACACAAAGTTGTAGAACAGGAGAAGGTTTCTCTCCATGCAAAGTCTGAAGAAGAGAAAGAATAGATGCAACAAGACAAAGAACAATTTCTCACATAGAAACTCGAAGTGAAAGAAGCAGTCAATAGAGACCTCCACTCTGTGACAGGATTAGAACCACAGGTAGAATACTGAGTCACACATCGAGTAGAGTAGCTTGCAGAAGATATCAACAAAGAATAGCATATTTAGAGCTCTGCACTGTACCCGACACCCCGCAGGATGTAAGGGATCAAAGAGAAACAATTGCTTGAAGCGCAGTTGAAAGAATAAAATTCCTTGCCCTGGAATGCAAGCAACTGAGTGATCGCAGTTCCTAGACATATGAGAGACTCATTGAGAATCCATAATTGAAGGCACTGGAGTCACAACTACAGGAAGCAAAGTGTCGAGCAGAGACAATACAGGTGCAGTTGAAGCCATTGTCATTTTTGGAAACAATGAAGCGATCCCAAGAGTAGTGCACTGCCCAGAAATAGGTCCACACTATTCAGAGAAGAGTTATGGAAGTAAATCAAAGGCTCCAACTTGTACAGGATGAGACTTTCCAATTGTTCACAGAGATCGAAGGTGGAGGAGTGGAATTGGAGCAAGTCGTCACTACAACTGAACAACACCTAGAGGGACCTGTCAACGAAGAAGTCATACAAGATTTCATTGAAAAGGAGGTTGTGGCACAACAACAGGTCGAAGTAGATCGAGCCAAGCTCAAGGATTTTGAAGCAGAACTAATCAGATCAGAGTGACTCGGGAAGAGTCACAAGTGAGTGTTGGGGGATTGTTGGCCCTTGACCAGGTTTTGAGGATTCTTGGTCATGTTTGACCAATTTTGGGACTTCGATAGGCTGTCGAAGGTGGAGCGCAAGACGAATCAGATATCACGAGATCTCGGCCCCTTTTAGGTCCCTTTTTGTGATTTGGGATTATGTAATGGGTATGGGATGTCAGCCCATGGATTTACCCATGTTTAAGCCTATTTTGTAAAGTATAAATAGAAGCTAGGCGATGTAAGTAGTGGTGATCTAGTTGAGGGTGATAAATGCTAGAGTTGGATCTATGTGATCAAGAGTTGTAAGGCTTTGTACTTACTGTGTTCTAAGAACTTGCAGAGCTAAGTGCAAGTGATTGTAAGGACTCTTTGTTCTTAGACCTAGCTCGAGGAAGGAGGATCTAGCGAGGTGCACAGATATCCTATCCTTTGTGGAGTAGGGTTTTTGTGGCTCTATGAATGTAACTAATTGAAGAAGCTAATAAATAAGACAAAGATTTGTTGGACGTAGCCCCAGGGTGGGGGTGAACCACGTACATGTTGTGTTTCTCTTCTTTGTGCAATGTATTGATGTGTTTATATTTTAACTTGCTTAGTGATTTGATATAAATGAATGATAGGTAGATATGTTGTTGCTTAGTGCTTAATGGTAAGAGTAAGTGTTGGATTTGACTTGTATGAATGTGCTTAGTGCTTGAATCTGCTAGATACTAGATCTGGTTGAATACTGCGATGTTCTGTAATGAGGGTTAATTGCGATGTAACTAAGACTAGATATTGATGAATGTTAACTGTTGAGTGCTCTATTAAGTGTTAGAATCACAAATATGTGTCCCAACTAAGGTTGTAGACACTGGGGTCCTGCAACCACCCCTTCCTCTACCTCGGGTGAGACTTCATCTGCTTCGTAGGTGTGCCGAAAGGGCCAGTAGTTGGGGTTTTGTTGGTGCGTTGTTGTAGCATTGAACCCTAGGTCTGCTCCTGTGCCAACATATGACAACCAGACATATATCATAGATATTGCTTCACTACCAATGAGCATGTTCAGTACCCCGGTGAAGTTATCTACTTCTCCCATTGAATTTCCTTTCACCACTTCTATTAGTACTTTCGCATTTTGCTGAGATGAGGGAAATCATTACATGAATTTCCTTTCATCATCTCTTTGGACAAGATGGGGGCAATTAGATTATGAATTTCCTTTCACCATATGTCTTTCATTTTAATATTTGGAAGTGGGGGAAATCAATCTGTATGCATCGTACAAGGGATGATATCTGCTTAAAATTTTAATAGGAAGGTCTGTCACAAATATTTTTAGATATACTCTGAAACTAAATTTCTCCCATTCTTCAATACACCTTCGCCTATAGGGAATATTTTATAGGGGTTTTGATTTTTAGGGATTGACCTTGAGCGAATTGGTCAAATTAAAATCCGATAAAAGAGATAAAGTTATTAGGATTATCCTAGACATACTTTCTTTTAGTTAAAATCAAAGGAACATAAATATTTTTCCCTAATATTGTTTTGGGGATATGTTTTTTAAGTTTTTAGAATCAAGGTGAATATCTTTCTTTCTATGAAGACTAAGGGAAAGGTGGAAAAAATAAAAAGAGAGTAAAAGATTAGGGTTAGGCAAAATAAAATAGAACGAGGACTAGAAGGGCCTGACGTGGAAGAATCTCATTCCCACCCAAGTTTGTTTATTGATTCTTGAACTTCCTTCCAAACTATTTTTATTCTTACTTTCTTTTTGTTTATATTTCATTTTTTACTTCATTTTTATTTATTTCATTCAAGGATGGTTTCAGAATTAATCTGTAATTTTATACTTTCACGATCCTTAATCAGGTGACAATATTTGTGTGAATGAAACCCCTTTTACCTCCAATAAGATTTCCTTAAGATTTTAGTTTGAACTAGCGGGGTAGGAGTTCATACCTCAGATTTCCTTTGTATTTTCAATCAAGCAGATCGTTGATTTATCACATGTTTTGAGAGAAAATGAATGTTTTTTGAAAATTGAGTGTTGGATTCCAATGTATCCTTATCTCTCGTCCAATATTAAATATTCTGCATGGGAATAAAATGGGAAATGTCAGAAAATTCTGCAGAATAAATATGGTATGTGATATAGATGATTTTATATTTTGTTTTGATGATATCAAGTAAACAGGGTACATTTACAATGAACTATAAAATAACTTGGATAATTTACAACAGGAAGGAAAAATTGTAATTTAGAAAACGAAAACAAACATTGATCCAAACTGATATATACAATGGGAATATGAAATATGACTACTACATAAAATGTTTCAGGTAATGCCCGTTGATAGGAGTGTCAATAATTTTTCCATCAATATTTTCCAGTAAGAAGGAATTTTTCCCTTCAGCAGCTGCAATTCTGAATGTTCTGAACTAGAGATGGTCGAACTTGCCATGTTTTCCTACATATTCTTTTCCAGTGTCCCAATTTAATACTAGATCACGAGGAAGAAACTTCCTGTCTTTAGCCTTTTTATCGAAAAGGGCCTTCATATTATCTTGGTACTTTTGAAGCTTGTCATCTACTCCGGCCCTATTTTTTCTGAACTTAGATTAGTCAATTTATCCTTCTTGTAACGTCATTTGGCTCTTCATTTGAATCCTTCCATAGCTTAATCACAGGAAGATAAATATTGATAGGAAGGAAAACGTCAGTACCATAAACCAATTGAAAAGGTGACATACCTATTAATTTCTTGGTGTTGTTTTGGTTCGCCCATAGGGCGTATTTTAGGTGGATCTGCCAAGCCTTTTTATTTTTTGTCAACACTTTTTTTATTATATTCATCAGGATTCTGTTAGGTGATTTGGCCAACCCATGCCCCTGAGGATAATAGGCTGTAGAATGTCCTAACACAATGTTGCTTTTTTTTCAGAAATTGACCATTGCCATAGATTTGAAAGCTTGGGCGTTGTAAGTGACTATTTTCCGAGGATAACCAAATATCGATAGGATGTTCTCTTCTAAGAAGTTTATTACTACTGAATCTATAAAATTCTGAGTTGGAATGGATTCTACCCACTTTGTGAAGTAATCAGTAGCGGTTAAAATCCATATATGTTGAGCACTTGATTGTGGATGGATTTCTCCTATGAAGTCCAGACCCCATCTTTGAAAGCAAGCTTTATCTTTTACTGGGATCAAAGGTAGGGCAGGGATATTCTGCTTGCTAGTGAACAGTTGGAATGAATTACAGGCCCTGACTCTCGATTTCACATCGGTGAATAACTTTGGCCAGTAATATCTAGCCCTTAAAATATTGTAGGTTGTTTCTCTCCAGGCATGGTGTCCCCCACACAGTACTTCATGGAATTCATCTATGACGCCTTATGTTTATGAATCTATTAGGAAACATAACAAGAAACCTAGGGGGTCTTTCCAGTACAACCGACCCTCAATAATACAGTATTTGATTGCGTGCAACTTCAAAGTTCTTTCTTTAGATGGAATCATGTCATTTGGGCACTGATGAGTAAGGAGGTATGTAACAATGTCATGATACCAGGTAGAGGTGAAAAACTTATCTTCAATTCAAACATTTGGCACTTGATAATCAATTTCTTCTATATCTAGAAGGGATTCGTGCGATTCAATATTATTGTTGGATTACTGAGAAGGGGGGTGAATTAGTAATAGCGTAATTATAATCCTTTTTCTTCAATTATTATATCAATGTAGAATTATTATCCAATAATGAGTAGTAAGAAATAAACAATCACATACATACATAGTACACCAGTGTTTTACGTGGAAACACAAATCGGGAGAAAACCACAGAATGATTTTTCTTATATGTCTTGAAGAATTACATTCATTGGAAGCATCAACTTCCTTTGTTTTCCAGCTTCAACTAGAAGGAGGCTCCAACCCCCTAGTTTCTCAAGCTACAACCTGAGGGAAGCTCCAACTCCCCAATTCTCTAGCTACAACCCCCTATGTTCTTCGGCTACAACCGGAAGGTGGCTATAACCACATGTCCTTTCCCTGTCCTACCACCCTGAAGTAGAAGTAGAATGATGGAACCATTGTGAACCTGTCACTGTGAGATATACCACTGTAAACCTGTACCAATAAATCTGAACCATGCATCAACCTGTACCTCAACCTGTAATCAACCTGTACCATAAACAAGTGCATCAACCATGTACCAACCTGTACCAAATAACCTGTAATCAACCTGTACCAACCATTTACCAAGTATGTACCAATCATGTGTCAACTACTCATCAACTATGACTCATCATTATGTACCAACATCATCAACTATACACCTCATGTATGTGCCAACTCATCAACTACTTGTCTCAACCAGTACTCAACATGTACCTCAACCAAAAACCCTCATCAATTTCATCATCCAAATATGATTTGTAGCTTTGTAATAGAATTGGTGTATATGATCACATTCCTGCAAACCTTTCTTAACTTTAACAACAAGAGACTAGCATTTTCATCAAACTTTTCTTTAGTCTCACATGCCTAGTTTTGGATTAGTCAACAACCCTAACTTGAAGTAATCATAACTGTGTACCTGTAATGTATAAAGATATGAAACTGATACAAAATGTTCTTCAGTGTGTTTTATGAAATTCCTCCAAGTTTCACTACTTGGAACCTCTCAGAAAAGGAGTTATAGAAAAAATGACATACCTTGTTGAATTCTGGCTTATTCTAGAGAGCGACCTTGTAGAGTGTGCCCCGAACGGAATATTTGTTCAAATGATCTGAAAATATTAAAACACATACTATAGAATATACCCTAACTAAAACATTTAATTTCACTGAATTTGGATTTGTTACGAAGAAGTTATGACGTTTTTACCCGAAACACTTGTTTTTGACTAGTTTCAGGACAAGCCACAAACCCTATTTTCCACGGAGTGTAAATCCAAAAATACAACGACCCACAAGCTGAATGTTTTACCATAGATACTTGGATATCTTTTCTCAATAGTATAGAAATTTCATGGTCTGAATCATTATAGAAAACAAGTTATAGCGAAAATGGTGAGACGACATGTAAATAACATACCTTAGAAAGAACCTTCAAAAGAGTTTATCCTTCCTTGCATTTCGGCCTTCTTTTCTTCACCTTTCCTCAGAAATTCGGCTTAGATATCCTTGTTTACCTCAGAAACATATATATATTCAATATTCTCAAGTGTGATTAAAATGAGAGAGCCTTGCCTCTTATTTATACTCTCCAAGTAGCTTCCTTAAAAACATCTTCTAGATCACTTGACCCCACTTTCCTTATTTTAGGGTTAACCCACTTCTAATTTCTCCATTAAATTTATTATTTAAATAATTTATTTTGTATTCACTTCGAATTATAGTACACTCATCAATTCACTTTATTATTTACCTTTTAAAAACCCTTAAACCACTTTGACTACTTTGACATTTTGGGGCTTCTAGATGACATGTGAGGGTCTTCCAACTTCGTAAGGCCATACCTCTCAAACTGTGAGGATTTATGTGACATTCCACATACCACTAGAAATGGCATGACATGTACTATACATATAGAATAGTATTGTCTGAAAATATATCATAACTCATATCGTTACCCATTAAACAAACTTGGGTCCATTACCCAAACCTGGGGTCTCGAACTTATCATGACCATAACTCTCTAAACGTGAGGAGTTATGTTACTTTCCACATACCACCAGAAATGGCATGACAAGCACTATCCATATAGGATAGTTTCCCTGAGAAATTCATTGTGCTTCATCTCATTATTCCACAATTAAGAATGATTTCTCTTACTCTGCAAAGCGTCTTCCCGTGAGGGCTTTCACCATAAGGGGACTACTTTGGAGTTCATCCATATTTACTTCTTATTAACCATGAAAAAACAATAATGATTCATATTTACATCAAACAATATTGGGTCCATTAACCAAAACTTTGTGCTACAGGACTTTCTTCAAGGGTTGACATCAATGACAACCAACCTTAATCAACAATCTCCCCCTTTGGCATTGATGGCAACAATATGGTGCAATAATGAAATCATATCACTCATGCTCCCCCTAGAACCATGCCTCTATCCTCTGCATCTGATAAATTTTCTCCCCATGGAACCACGCCTCTGTCCTCTACATATGATAAATCTCCCCCCCTTTGTCATAAATGGCAAAGGTATCTTTCCATCCGGGGCTACTGCCCCTGACTGAACTGTCCTCTTATGGTGCTTCCTCCTGTACATCTAAGACATATAAGATAAGCATTCAAAAAGAATTCAAAAACCATTCATTTTGGAGTAGAAATAACTCCAAGTCTTTGGCAAAGATATTGAAAGGCTTCCCGTGGAAGTGGTTTTGTAAAGATGTCTGCCACTTGTTCTTTTGTTCCCACATACTCAACTCTAATGTTCTTTTCTGCAACCTATTCCCGTAGAAAGTGATACTTGATTAGAATGTGCTTTGTCTTGGAGTGCATCATCGAGTTTTTTGAGATACTGATGGCACTTGTATTATCACAATATATTGGAATGGGCTCATCATACTCAACCTGTATATCTGTCAAACTTTGTTTCATCCAAAGAACCTATGTACAACATGTTGCTGCTGCAATATACTCTGCCTCAACTGTAGATAGAGATACTGATGTTTGTTTCTTGCTTAGCCATGATACCAAACACTCACCTAAGTAGAATGTTGCTCCACTGGTGCTTCGTCGGTCGTCAATACAACCTGCCCATTCTGCATCTGTGTAGACAATAAGTGATAGATATTTTCCTTTTGGATACCATAATCCAAACTCTTATGTTCCTTTGAGATATATGAAGATTCTCTTTACTGCTAATACATGCGATTCCTTTTGTGCTGCTTGAAATCATGCCACCTGTCCAACTTCCTGCATTACAAATGGTATGGATGCTATCACATATAGTAGGCTGCCAATCATTGATATGTATTGCCTCTGATCTGTAGACTTCGAATCATCATCTTTGCTCAACTTACAACTGGTTTGCATGGGAGTGATAATTGGTTTGCAATATTCCATTCCGAACCTCTTTAGCATTTCTCTGATATACTTTGTTTGAGAAATACAAATTCCTTGGTTTCTTTGGTATATCTGAAGTCCCGTAAAGAAGGATAGTTCTCCAAGCAACGACATTTCAAATTCATTCTGCATGTCTTTTGCAAATTTATGGCTTAACCTGTCATCATCACTACCAAAAATAATATCATCTATTTCTGTTCTAAGACTTTTGCGACCATTGTTTTGTTCAGAGATAAAAATAAATTGATGGTTATCTACCCCTCCACCCCTAGGATATATGGACTTCCTAAAATTCATAAGGAAGGAGCCCCTCTTAGACCCATCGTCAACACAATAGGCAACCCTACTTATCAACTTGCAAAATACCTAGCTCATAAACTCAAACCCTTAGTCAGAAACACTAGCTTCTTTGTTAAAGACTCCTCTTTCTTTGTAAACAAGATCAAAAACATTAAATTCGACAAGGACGACATCCTCATTAGCTTTTATGTTGTTTCTCTCTTCACTAAAATTCCCATTGACGGAGCAATGAAATTCATCAGAAACATCACTGACCTAGGCACTGCCAACTTGATTGAGCTTTGCTTGAAATCCACTTTCTTTAGTTTCCAAGGCAACGTTTATGAACAAACCTGTGGGGTCGCTATGGGATCCCCACTCTCTCCCATCATAGCCAATTTATTCATGGAAGATTTAGAAAATAATTCCCTAAACTTCTCACCCTTCAAACCTAAATATTGGAATAGGTTTGTTGATGATACCTTTGTCATCTGGCCCCATGGTTGTGACAAATTAGATGAATTTGTGACTCACCTTAATAAACAATCTGATCACATCAAGTTCACGATGGAGGTTGAGAATAATGATAGTCTTCCTTTTCTAGATGTCAGATTCACAAAAAGACCTACTGGATCCCTATCCCATCAAGTTTATAGGAAGAAAACCCACACTGAACAATACCTTCATGCCGATTCCCATCATCACCCCTCCCAAAAACTATGTGTTCTAAACACCTTGGCCACTAGAGCCTTTAGAATTTCTGATGATGAACACCTAGAGGAAGAGAAAAATCACCTCCTTAATGTTTTTAAAAATAATGGCTATAAAAAACATCAGGTAATGAAAGCTTTTCAAAATGCCACCAAAACACCTAGGAATAAAGAACAAACAAATAATAATGTGTCTAAGGTTTACTTACCCTACATACAAGGAACAACAGACAAACTTGCGAGGATTTTAAAGAAGAAAAACATTGGTGTAACTTTCAAACCCCTAAACACTATTAGGAATTCCCTTAGGTCAGTCAAAGACTTTGTTGATCCCATCGAACATAAAGGTTTCTATATGATCCCATGTTCATGTGGTAAACAATACATAGGAGAAACAGGTCATTCGTTTAGAATTAGGATTCAAGAACACGCCGCTGACATCAAACACAATCGCACTCGTCCCTCAGCTCTCGTAGAACACTCAGATAAAACCAAACATCACATTTGTATTGAAGAAACCAAAATCCTTTCCAGGATAGATCACTATCACAATAGGAAATTCAGAGAAGCAATCGAAATTGAAAAACAACCTAATAAACTAAACAGAGATGATGGATGGAAAATTAGTCAAAATTGGATCCCTACCCTAGACAATATGAATAATTCTAGATATTAATTCACAAACATTGTCCAATCGGATCTTTTTAAATAAAAATTAATAAACAAACAAGTAATTAATTATTAAATCAAATAATTAATTAATTAAACAAACAATTATAATTTCTAAAATTATTGATTTCATTTTCATTATGTCGGCTCCTTACAAAAAAAAATTCAAGTATTTGTATATGTGTTATATTTTTTTTTCCTTCATTTTTCAAAAAACACTTTCCTGATGATGGACCACACTAGTTTGGTCCGAAACGTCGAAAATAAAAAAATCCATGCGATGAATCTGAAAGAACTCTCTGAACAAAATAATATCATCAACATAAACTTCAATTAATAAAATATTACCTTGACTTACATTGATGTAGAGGTTGTTGTCTGCACTTCCATTTCTGAACCCTGTCTACTGCAGATACTTATCTAATCTGGAGTACCATGCTCTAGGAGCCTGTTTTAGACCATACAAGGCCTTCTTTAATTTACACACATAGTCTGTGTTCTCTGACAACTGAAATCCTTCTGGTTGTTCAATGCAGACTTCTTCTTCAAGTTCCCCATTCAGAAAAGATGATTTTACATCCATCTGATATACTTTAACATTTTTGGAGCATGCATAATCTAAAAGCAAATGGATTGCTTCCATTCTGGCAACTGGGGAAAATGTCTCTTCAAAGTCGATTCCTTCAATCTGTGCATATCCTTTACATACCAATCTAGATTTGTTCCTTGTAACCTGTCCATATTCATTCAATTTATTCCTGAAAACCCATTTT
>ML793511.1:404867-427497 GCA_009831015.1 Picea engelmannii
TCCATGGCCTTATTCCAAAATTCATCCTTGTTGGCTTCTTCAAAACAGTTTGGTTCAATTGTAGATAAGAGTGCTAGGTGTGTTTGTTCTGGTGAATGGATTTTTCTTCTAGTCACAACTCCTGCATCTTTGTTTCCAATAATTTGATCTGAAGGATGATTCTTCTGTACTCGTTTGCTAGGTGTCTTTGGAGATACTTGTTAAACTTTCTCTTCTGATTCTGTCGAATTCTCTTCATCTTCATATTCCTCTTCTACTTCTTTTTCATCTTCTTCTTCGAAAAGTTGTTCCATTGATTTGTTTTCTTCTTCCTTTGATTATGGTCTGCCTGTTTCATCAATTGTTACGTTGATGCTTTCGACAACTTTGTTTAATCTTAGATTGTAACACTTGTATGCTTTCCTTGTACTTGAGTAACCAACAAGTATTCATTTGTCCACATGAGAGTGAAAGTTTCCCATTCTGCGTTCTTCTCTTTTGATGTAGCATTTGCTTCCAAAAACTCTGAAGTGCTTCACATTTGCTGGTCTTCCTTTCCATAGCTCGTAGGGAGTTTTATCAGTGTTGTTTCTGAGCATTACCTTGTTTTGAATGTGAACCGTTGTATGCACTGCCTGTGTCCAAAAAATATCTGTCAACTTTGAATCCATTATCATTGTTCAAGCCATTTCTTGTACTGTCCTGTTCTTTCTTTCAACAACTCCATTTTGTTGAGGTGTCCTAGCGATGGAGAATTGCCTTTTTATTCCATGATTGCTGCAGTAGTCCATAAATTCATTTGAGCTAAATTCTCCTCCATTATTCGATCTTAAGCATTTGATTCTTGAATCCATCTCATTTTCAACCATTTCCTTGTAGATCTTGAAGTTTTCAAAAGATTTTGACTTGTTCTTAAGAAAGAAAATTGCATTCATTCTTGTATAATCATCAACTAATAACATAAAGTATCTCTCACCTTTTAAGCCTTTTGTTGTAGTTGGTACAACAAGATCAATATGCACAATTTCCAGTGGTTTTGTTGTTGAATATTCCTTTGATTTGAACCTGGTCTTTGTTTGATTTCCTTGTTGGCAATGCTTGCATAAAATGTTGGTTGGTTTCGTGATCTGGGGCATTTCTTTGACTGCTTCTCTTTTACCGACTTTGACAAGGTTATCAAAATTCATGTGACCCATTCTTATGTGCCATAGCAAACTTTCATCTTCCTTTCCTAGACAACACTTTTCATTTCCAATTTCGCTTAACACATATATGTTGCTTGAAGTTCTTGCAACTTTAGCGACCAATTTCCCTGAACCTTCTGTTCTTATCTTACACTTTTGTGAATCGAAAGTAATTTTATGACCTTGGTCACACATTTGACTTACACTTAAAAGATTATGTTTCATATCTTCTACTAGTAGAACATTTTTTTCCTTTTCATTCTTGTTCCCAATTCGGACTGTGCTTTTCCAATGATTTTGGCTAAATCATCATTTCTGAAGGAGACTGATCCATCTCTTTCCTTTCGTAATGTAAGAAACTTGTCTCTATCACCTTTCATGTGTTTTGAAAATCCACTATCAACATACCAACCATGTTTCTTCTATTTATCTTATAGAGCGACTGTGCATTCTTCATTGCTATACTGATCTTTCTTTCTTATCCATGTCGTTTTCTGAGGTTCTTGTTTGTGACTCTATTGAGTTTCTTTAGGAGGGACTTCCATTCTGCAATTTTTGGCCATGTGTCCAAAATTGTTACATTTGTAACATTCCACTTCAATGCTCAAATATTCAAACTTGTTGTAACTTCTTCTTTGTGTTTCACTAGGTATTCTTGAATAACCCCTTTGTGTATGGATTTCAAAGTAGTTATTGTTCTTGTTGTTAGCTCTGCAATTTACAACTTTATGTCAAAAAATATTACATGCATAACATAAACCAAAAAATATAGTTTGATACCTGGTAGTTGAAGATATTCTAAAAGGAGGTGCTCTTATGAATCATTCTTCTTGTTGAGGCCTGTCTATCTATTGTTGATTCTGAAATCTGAATCTTCTCGGTGGAGGAGCATCCCTGTAATCTTCCTTGTATATATTTTTATCCCCTTTGATTGTTTCTGCAAATATTTTTGGATTTGTTTCTTGCTCTGTTATTTTGGAGCTTGATCCATTTTTTGTCTAATTGTATCCAAGTCCGAACTTGTCAAGATGAGATTTTTTACTGTTGATAATGTCATCCATAACTTTTGAGCTATTTTGCATATTTTTCTTTTGAATATCCTTTCTTAGTGTGACAATATCTGCTTCCAGCTTTCCAATGATCTGGTCCTTTCCCTCTATATTTTCTTTGAGTGCTTCTTCAATTCTTTTATCTTCTTCTATTTGAACCTTCAATTTTGTGATCATTTGTTCTAGTTATTGAGTGTCTTTTTTCTTATCTAGTTCTACTTGTAGTTTCTTGTTTTTATTCTTTTCTCTTCTGATAACTTCTATGGAGCTCATTAATTATTCTTGGAAGTCAACTTCTGCCTCTTCAATTTCTTCTTCATATTCTTCTTCGGAGTCTTGTTTATCAATGTCTTCTACTGCCATGAATAGAACTCTCCCTGTTTCATTGTCACTGATTTCATCTTCATCTGATGATGAGATGTCTTCTTTATTGAAAAATCTTTTCTTGAAAACTTTATTTGTAGTTCTTTTACCTTTATATATTTGTCTGCATTTTGAGTAACCTTCATCATTTCTCTTTTTCTTATGAGTACATTTGTTAGCAAAATGACCAATACCATCACAATTAAAACAAATTAAAGGAAGCTTACCTCTATACCTATCTTTGGTTCCCTTGTTCAGTCTTTTGACAAAGTTGGCCACTTCTTCATCATCTTCCGAGACGTCGTTGCTGCTGCTATATTCTTCTTGTTCCTTTTTATTTTGCTTTGATCTTTTGGATGCTTTGAAGGATGCTTCTTTTACATCCGGATTTTCCTGTTCATTTCTCATCTCATGTGCTGTGAAGATTCCATGCAATTCATCCATGCTTATTGAGTTTAGATCTGATCTTTCTTCTAGTGATGATATCTTAGGGTTGAATCTCATAGGAAAATATCTTAGTACCTTTTGAACAATTACAGATTCTTTGATTTCTTCTCCCAATCCTATGATTGCATTCACTGTTTCATCGACTCGTAAGAAGTAGGCTACGATATCTTCATCTTCCTTCATTTTTAGTTGTTTGAACTGACCTCTGTAAGTTTGAAGCTTTGTTGCTTTGACTTTTGAATCTCCTTCATAAATATTTCGAATCTTGTCTCAATTCTCTTTAGCAGATTTACAATGTGAAACTTTGGTGAATACCATATCACGGAGACCATTCAAAAGTGAATTTTTGGCTTTGGAATTATTTTCACCAAGTTTCATTGCTTTGTCATTTGTTGGTGGAACTGTTGGCATTGTGTATCCATCTACAATTGATTTCCAAACTTGAAATCCATGTGCCTATATATATGTCTTCATCCTTATGCTCCAAAAAGCATACTTCTGTCCATCAAACTGTGGTATTCCATTTTTATACGAGTTGGTACTCTCCATGATCTACCTTTCAGTGGTTAAACTGAATTCTGAAGGAACCTGCTCTGATACCAATTGTTGGATTACTGAGAGGGGGGGTGAATCAATAATAGCGTAATTATAATCCTTTTTCTTCATTTTTTATATCAATGTAGAATTATTATCCAATAATGAGCAGTAAGAAATAAACAATCACATACATACACAGTACACCAGTGTTTTACCTGGAAACCCAAATCGGGAGAAAACCACAGAATGTTTTTTCTTATATGTATTGAAGAATAAAATTCATTGGAAGAACCATCTTCCTTTGTTTTTCGGCTGCAACTGGAAGGAGGCTCTAACCCCCTAGTTTCTCAGGCTACAACCTGAGGTAAGCTCTAACTCCCCAATTCTTTGGCTATGACCAGAAGGAGGCTACAACCCCCTATGTTCTCCGGCTACAACCGGAAGGTGGCTATAACCACCTATCCTTTCCCCACCCTACCACCATGAAGTAGAAGTAGAATGATGGAACCACTGTCAACCTGTCACTGTGAGATATACCACTGCAAACTTGTACCAATCAACCTGTACCATAAACAAGTGCATCAACCATACACCAAACTGTACCAAATAGACTATAATCAACATGTTCCAACCATGTACCAAGTATGTACCAATCATGTGTCAACTACTCATCAACTATGACTCATCAATATGTACCAACATCATCAACTATACACCTCATGTATGTGCCAAGTCATCAACTACTTTTCTCAACCATGTACTCAACATGTACCTAAACCAAAAACCCTCATCAATTTCATCATCCAAATCTGATTTGTAGCTATGTAATAGACCTGGTGTATATGATCACATTCCTGTAAACCTTTCTTAAATTTAACAACAAGAGACTAGCATTTTCATCAAACTTTTCTTTAGTCTCGCATGCCTAGTTTTGGATTAGTCAACAACCCTAACTTGAAGTAATCATAACTTTGTACTTTTAATTTATAAAGATCTAAAACTGATAAAAAAATTCTTCGGTGTGTTTTATGCAATTCCTCCAAGTGTCACTACTTGGAATCTCCCAGAAAAGGAGTTATAGCAAAAATGACATACCTTGTTGAATTCTAGATTATTGTAGAGAGCGACCTTGTAGAGCGTGCCCTGCACAAAATATTTGTTTAAATGATATGAAACTATTAAAAAAAATACTATAGACTGTACCCTAACCGACACATTTGGTTTAGCTGAATTTGGATCTGTTATGAAGAAGTTATGACGTTTTTACCCGAAACACCTGTTTTTGACTAGTTTCAGGACTATACACAAACCCTATTTTCCACGGAGTGTAACTCCAAAAATACAACGAACCACAAGATGATTTGTTTACCACAGATACTTGGATATGTTTTCTCAATGGAATAGCAATTTTACGGTCTAAATCATTATAGAAAAAAATTTATAGCAAAAATTGTGAGATGACCTATAAATGACATACCTTAGAAAGAACCATCAAAAGAATTTATCCTTCCTTGCATTTTGGCCTTCTTTTCTTCACCTTTCCTCAGAATTTTGGCTTACATATCCTTGGTTACCTCAAACACATATAGATATTCAATATTCTCAAGTGTGATTAAAATGAGAGAGCCTTGCCTCTTATTTATACTCTCCAAGTAGCTTCCTTAAAAACATCTTCTAGGTCACTTGGCCCCACTTTCCTTATTTTAGGGTTAACCCACTTCTAATTTCTCCATTAAATTTATTATTTAAATAATTTATTTTGTATTCACTTTGATTATAGTACACTCATCACTTCACTTTATTATTTACCTTTTAAAAACCCTTAAACCACTTTGACTACTTTTACCTTTTGGGGCTTCTAGATGACATGTGAGGGTCCTCCAACTTCGTAAGGCCATAACTCTCAAACCATGAGGAGTTATGTGACATTCCACATACCACCAGAAATGGCATGACATGCAATATACATATAGAATAGTATTGGCTGAAAATATATCATAACTCATACCATTACCCATCAAACAAACTTGGGTCCATTACCCAAACCTGGGGTCTCCAACTTCTCATGGACATAACTCTCTAACCGTGAGGAGTTATGTTACGTTCCACATACCACCGGAAATGGAATGCCAAGAAATATCCATATAGGATAGTTTCCCTGAGAAATTCATTGTCCTTCATCTCATTATTCCACAATTAAGCATGGGTTCCCTTACTCCGCAAAGCATCTTCCCATGAGGGCTTTCACCATAAGGGGACCACTTTGGAGTTCATCAGTATTTACTTCTTATTAACCATGAAAAAAAAATAATGAGTCATATTTAAATCAAACAATATTGGTTCCATTACCCAAAACTTTGTGCTACAGGGATTTCTTCAAGGGTTGACATCTGACAACCAACCTTAATCAACAATTATTTATCTTGAGCACCCTAAAATTTGATTCAGCTAATAGCTTTGCGAGGCCTTGACCTTTGACTAGTTTAGCCGGCTTCACTTCTAGATCAAATTCCTGAATTTTATCCAACCATTGACCTCTTCTCCCATCACTATCCAGCTGAACTAAAATTTCTTTCATAGCATTAGTTGGCACGTAAGTGATTATCTTAGAATGCAATACATATGTCTTGAAATCCTTGAGAGCCTTCACCATTGCATATGCTTGTTTCTGAAGTATATCATAGCTTAATTCTACATCCCTGAGGCTTTTGCTGAAGAAAGATATTGGTTTCTCAAATCCTTCCTCGTTCTTTTGCAGGAGTACCATTGCAACAATATGTTCAGAAGCGAATGAGAAGATCAGGAATTCCTTTGTATAATATGGACTTCCTAACATAGATGCTTCCCCTATAGATTTCTTGATGCACTCGAATGATTCTTTAGCTTCAACAATCCACTTCACTTCGATGTCTTTCTTCAACATATATGTAATCATTTTAATTATTTTAGCAAAATTTGGAATAAATCTTCTCAAAAAGTTGATCTTTCCTAAAAAATATTGAATTTCTTTTCTTTTCCTGGGAATATTAATCATGTCTATAGCCTCAACTCATTTAGGGTCTACCTTTATAACTTATTTTGACACTATATGACCTAAGATATTACCTTCTTGCATATAGAAATGTGATTTCTTGGGATTTAGAGACAAATCGAACTTTCTGCATTTTTCGAAGGTCTTCCTGAGGTGTAGCATATGTTCTGCATCAGAGCTAGAAAAAACCGTAAAATCATCAAGGTAAATAACAACGAATTTGTCTTTGTCACCGACGAACACGATGTCCATCACTCTCTGGAAAGTATCCCCTGCATTCATCAAACCAAATGGAATTTTATCGTACATAAAAGTTCCCCACGCAGTGGTAAACACTATATTTTCTCTGTCGTATTCATGGACAATGATTTGATTGTATTTGGAAAAACCATCAATCATGGACATCATGTTAGCCCCAAATACCTTTTCTAGGACATGATCCATTTTCGGGAGCGGGTAGTTGTCTTTGAGGGAAAACCAATTTATGTTTCTAAAATCTACACAGAGCCTTATTTCACCATTTTTCTTTCTGATGGAGACTAAATTCGCTACTCATTCAGAATTCCTGAGTGGAACGATAATTTTAGCATCAAGAAGTTTCTTGAATTTCCTTTCTATCGCTGGCAGGAGAATAGGGTTTATCTGTATGAGTTTCTATCTGAAAGGTTTAATACCATGTTTTAAAGGAATCTTATGTTCAATAACAGAGGTATCATAAGTTTTCATATCATCATAAGACCAAGCAAAAACATCCTTGTACTACCTAAGTAACTCAACGTACTTACTTTTCATTTGGGTTGGAAGTTACTTTGATATCTTGACCATTTTTGGATCTTCGCTAGTTCCTACATTACAATCTTCAACTTCTTTGGGCTAAGGACGTAAGGTATACTTTAAAGGTATGTCATCCTGGTCAAACAATCTTTCTAAGGGGATCATGCCTCTGGGAATGTGATTGTTCTTAAGGACGAACATACAGTGGTTTGTTATCTTGTCTTGGAATTTTTATGGGTTCTCTCCTTCTTGCATAACCCAAGCAAGATCATTTTGGTTTTCCTGATTTATGTGAGTTTCAGAAAACTCATCAATCATCTCTAGAAACTGTTTAATTTGTTCGTCATCCTCAAACACTTGCCAGTGTTGAACATTGTTCGGGATGGAAGGTCTGTGTCTCATCTTGATGTGATACTTTAGCTTCAAGATAATGAGTGGTGTGAAGGTCGCAATAGCCTTGGCCAAGGAATCGACTTGTTGGTTCTCCATCTGAGAAGAAATTTTCTATAAGATCCCAGGTGCAATTCCTATATGATGTCAACCTTGGGTGTTTAGCTTAATACTTTTGTTTCACTTATTTTACAATAAGCTTTGAATCACCATAAACTATTAGATGTTCGATTTTTAACTTCCTCGCAGCTTCTAATCCCAACACCAAAGCTTCATATTAACAAACATTATTCATATAATCAATGTCCCATTGTAATCTATAAGAGAAGGGAATAACATACTCATCACCTGGTGACACGAATAAAACTTCATCTCCTACTCTTTTGCAAGATGACGCACCATCGAAGAACATTTTCCACATTCCTTCTCTAATATTTACATTTTTCTTTGTTATTTCTATTTTTTTATTTTCTTCTTTTGTACATTCTTCAAAATCGTCATCTATAGATAATATAAAATTTCCTATGTCCTAATCAACAACACAGACTGGGTAATTATTGGGGTTTTGGGGGTCACTTACAATATACGCCAGTCTAGTTTCTCTATACATTAGTGTGAATTGTCCACCGAAAATAGGGATCATAGCGTAAGTCATGTCCAACTGAAATGATCTTTCTAATTTGGTGCCCCAAGACCTGGATATAAGAATGTCATACTTGTCAGGGACGTCAGCAATGACCACATCCATAAGGATTCTTTTTACAGGGATATGAGCAAGATTTACTACCAAATACAAGTCTTGATAAGGTCTAGTAATTTCGAGGCCTAACTTCTCCATGATAATTTTAGGCATTAAATTATGAGAGGCCCCATAATCTAACATACAATTATGGAGTAAATGGTCATGCATAGTTAGTGTAATATAAAATGGAGCAACAAAATCCTTGTTGTTGTCGATTTGTGAACCAAACATGATCGTAGGTCTTTCATATTGTATATTAATAACATCTTCATGACATTGAACATCAGAAAAAATTATCACTTTAGTAATTTGATTTTTATAAATCGAGTTTTTTGCAAGCTCAACCAGAGGCATGTGGATTTTAATTTTATTAAGTTCATTTTCTAAACTGAAACCTCCAAATTTTTTTTCGATTTCTCTGGTTGGAATTTCTTCTTTTGTATTTTTTGATTTCTCAGTTTGCGTTGTTCTTGTTTCAACTAGTTTTTTTCAGGCAACTTGTGTTTCAGTTGATATTTTAGTAACTATTTCCTCATTCGTTTTATTTCACGATAAAATATTTTTTAGTGGAACATTTGTAGAATTTTTCTCTCTGGGCTTTAAATCAAACTTTTGTTGGAGTTCGACCCTTATTGAGTCGGCGAGCCCTTGATACGTAGAATCTCCCAATTTTTTTATGATTTCCTCATTATTAAACATGGATTCTAGGTCTAAAGATTTTTTGTAATCCTGCCTGGTTAAGTGTGGATCCATATTGTCATCACTAAGGTTATTCAGATCTTCTTCTAACTCCTCATAATTTTGCATTTCATCTCTTTGCATAAAATTTTCAGTTTTAAACGGAGCTTGGATCTTTTGATCTTCATTTTTTATTTGTCTATGTTGCATATGGCGGTTAGGGTTTATCTTGAACTGATTCCTAACGTAAGTATCATGTTTGGATTGATCTAGTTCCATTCTAGATATATTTCTTGATAAATCTTTAATTATCTTGGCCATCTCATCCATTTTTTCTTCTGCGGACTTCCCAGATCCAGAGGGTCCTGGCTGTTCCTTGAAAAACCTAGGTTCTCTGGTTCCCAACTCAACCTTAGTTTTTAATTTCCCAGATTCCATAATATTAGATTCAATTTCTATGGTGTCATCTTGCATTCCTGCGAGAGTGGTAGACCTTCTTTCTCTTAAGAGGAGGGAAAAATCAGGTTCAAAATCTCCTGCAAAACTTTTGCAGCAGGTTGAGAAGGTTTGACTTCAAATGGGATTTTTTTATATAGTTTTTTTAACCTCTGAGTAAATTCAAGGACTAATTCATAATTATTTTTTCTTAAAGCCCCAAATTCAGTTAAATAATAGAGATGGTCCTTTTTCTCTCCTCGCTGTCTTAGGAAGGAATTTTCTAGATCATCATATGACCGCATGGAATGTACTGAGAGTCCTTTGAAACATGTCCTGAATTTTCCTTCAAAGGTTTTTACTAACAACCGTGAGTAAACATATTCATGTTCGATGCCAAGGATATCAACAAACTAATAAAAAAAGGCGATGTGTTCAGTCGCGGTTAGATCTCCTTCTCCCATGAATTTGGGGAGGTTTTTCATGGAATTTTTGAGCAAATCATGAAGGATAGTAGGAAGGACCAAGGGAGCATATCTAGAAGCTACCTTGGGAAAGATTCTAGGAGGTTTACCTTGTCCACCAACTCCACCACCTCCGACACCTCCAACACCAGCCAGTGGGAGTCTATGAGATGAACTTCGAGGGTTGAAAAGGCGATTTTCAAAAACCTTGAGGGATGGAAGTGGTAACCTTTCAACTACTTCGGGGTGTGACAAATGATGTTTGGGAGTGAATTCGTGAAGCAACGAAATATTTATATGAGGAGGAAAAGGGAAACTTGTGTTGGTTTCCTCAGATTTACAAGATGTATATATAGGAGAGATGATAGGGGATGAGTCAGAGTATAAAAAACACTCTTCATAGTTTCAGGAAACTGAAACCCTTACTTCGAGAGAGGAAAAAAATGACAGGGTATCAATGACAGAAGGTATCAAAATGGGTCCTTTGTTCTTACTAGTAAAATTATCTGTCAAGTCGATTTCGAATTTTATCTCAGGAACACTTACCTTTGGAGTTTCGGGTTTAGCTTCAAGTTTACTAGTTGATGCCTCTCCAGAATGAGTTTGTTTGAAACTTTCTTTAGGGGTTAGTACTTTAGTTTGAACTTTAGCATTAACTTATGTAACTCTAGGTTGATATACCTTACATGTTGATGCAACAGTCTATTTGAGATATCCCTTTGGTTTCAACATCTTTTTGAGCTCTGACATTGGTGTGGTCTGCTTATCGTCTGGATTTTTTCTAGTATTCTTTCAACCGAATGCTAGTTTTATCTACGGTGGAGTCACCAAGTGAAAAATAAAATAAGCCTTATTTATGTATTCAATCTTCATTCACCATCAAAGATCAAAATTTACCTTGTCGTTTTCCTTGGGAAAATGATTTTGTTTCTTCATCCCCTGCAATGGTGCCAAAAGGATGTTGTTCCTGAGATTAAACTTAAGGCTCAAAGAGTAATGTCAGGCATCAGGAGTGTTTAAAGATAATGTTTTAAAAGAGTTTTTTTTCTACATTTAGTTATATAATAAATGACCCTTAAATGAAATTAATAATAGGATAGTACAGAGGCTGTATTCCCTTGTTTGAGTCACAATTATAATATCAAATGGTGTGGAGGAAGGTTACAAAAAACTTTTAAACAAAGCTAGGCATCAATTGCAGAAGAGTCTCACCTTGTTTGCAGTGGAAGAAAAGTGGAGAGTGCACCCTCGAACAGGATATGAAATGTGGTAATTCATACAGCTTGCAGGTCTTGTATTACTTAATGAATTGCTAATATAATATAATAACAGTAGTTGTAATACTAAATTGAGATCAATCACTTTTCAATGAATTATATAAATAAATTCATAGAAATGAGGATATAGAGAAAACAAATAACTCAAATTGAACGAAAATTAGAATCTCTGTCTGCACTTGTATTAATACTAAAAAAGAAGAGTTTTCTCTATTACATCCAACAAGAATCAGCCTTGAATAGATCTTGAATCTGTGTATTTATACAAAACTGTCACAACTCAAAATGGTTGGAATTCATACAATATTTGATTAAAATAATTTATATTTGAATAAGACAACAGTATGTAAAATCTGATGAGCTCCGCTAGCGTTCTTCTTTGTCTCTTCATCTGCTGGGAAAAAAATCATGTTTTCCTTAGTCCTTTAGGATGAATACAGATGTCATATAGGCCACCTTCATCATTCGGTTTACTTTCTTAGCCGTTTTAGTTTTTTTTTCTTCGGTCCCTCCAAACACGTTCAACAATGCAACAGATCATAGTTGGGATTAGGTAGGAAGGATAATCATATGAATGGCACTGCATGCATCGTCAGGGAATGAATAATAGGCACAAGAAAAAGTGTCTTTTGTGAAAAGAATGATAGTGAAACAATTGTATGATGATGAATTAAGGATAAGTGGATAAGCGAAGATTAGAATGCGAGTGAATGAGATAAGTGGCTCTAGGAAGGTGAAAGGTTGGGAGGTTAAAAATAATGGGCATTGTGCATGTTTTCTTATTTTCTTCCAGATATGATTTCTTTTCCATGTTCAATACATGGGTTGCATATATTCAATAATTCCACCACGAACCTTGAGGGATCAATTGTTTCATTTACCTCAAAAGTGAATAATCTCCTCTTTACCTGAGGAAACTTTTCTTAGATCCTTTTTATTTCCTGAGATGTGGTTATTTATTTATCTTAAGAAGATCAATTTGTCTCATTTCCTGAATGGTTGTTAGAGTTTCTTCCTTGCTCTTTCTAGAATTATGTTATTTCATTTCAATATCAATTTTCCCTAAAGATTCTGAGATATTACTTCCTTCAAAATCAATTATCTTCTTAGCATCCTTTACCTCCCTGAATAACATTTTTCTTTTTGCCAACTTTGTTTCCTAGACCTTCAGGGCCATATCACCTCATAATTGTTCAGAAGGAGAGAGCAGAGGAAAATCAGAGACATTATCTTTGTGCACCAATATGATAGCTTCTTGAAACCTATCCTAGGCTGAGCGAGCTTCTCTTTCCTTGACATAGATGTCCCTAAGAGAAAGTTCTACATCTTGGTAACACTTTTGGATGACATCTACCTTCAAAAAAAGGTCCTGTTGGGCAATTTCCAGCTTCTCATTTATTTCCCGTGCTTGAGTTTGGAAGGCCGAGATATCTATCGAGGTACCCCAGGTTAGGTCCAATCTATCTTGCAATTTATTTATAAATTCATCGTTCTAAGTGACCAATCCTTGGTTGGTTTGTGAACTTTGATGGAGCTCATCAAGGTTGGCCTGAAGCTGTTGGATTTGTTGCCGATCATGAGCTCTAATTTGATCGAAGTCTTGAATCATCTTGTTATTGATAGTATGTTCTATGGAATTTATTTGACGTTACAAGTGATCTACCAATAGGAACTTCTATCGCACTTGTTTGGCCAAATTGTCCATAGACCATTGATTCGAAGTGAAAAAAGCACCTAACGAACCTGCAACTTCTTTTGCGAATTTTGGATCATCTTGATTATTCCTGTCATATACCATTCTATGTCTTTTAGTTATCACTCCATGTTTCTGGTGTGATTCCCTTTTCACGATGGCATTCCATTTTCTACTAAATAAGAAATCTGAAGGAGGCATCTCTTCGGGCGAGATGGGGGTAAGATCATCTACAAAAACAATTTTGGAACTAGGATTTTCGAGGTTGTATTGTAGAGGTGTCAATGATGTAGTGGGATTACCAATATTCGTTGGTTGTTGCTGCTCTGTTGTATTTGAGGTGCCAATAGGGGTAGTTGGTCAAGAGGGAGGCACATTTTGTCCCTTCTTTAGGAAAGCTTCAAGTTGAGCTTTTGCCTAGGGGCCTAATTGGCCTAACAATGATGCTTAAAATTTTTGTGTCAATATCTTTGAGCTCTTCAGGGTTTACTCAACTTTATTTTTACCAGACTGACTCACATCAGAACCTATTGACTTGGCTTCTTGAGAAGGGGGAGTGGCTATTTGATCTCCTTGTAGTATCTTTGGTTGACTATTTCTCCCGTGCTTTTGAAAATTGATAAAACCAGCTAGTTGATTCGAGGGTAGGGTTTGGAATCTGTTCTGAAACTCCTCATAAGATATAACTCCCCTAAATATTTCTTCATACGTGGATTTTTCGTGCATATACTATTTCATGTTGAACTGGGCTAGGTAGTTTTCCACAATCTTACATGGATCGTGTCTTTTGAACTCGATGTCAACCAATTTGACATCTTCTAGAGCCACAACCTCCACTTTGGAATGACTGAAATTCAGTAATGAAAACATGACAACTTGAATAGGGAAAGTCGGCCATACCTTTTTCTGTGTTTCCTTCATCTTTTTTCTATTGCCTCCTATTACTATCTGGTAGGCCACTTCTCTGCATACCAGTCGGTCCAGTAAAAATCATGGGAGAGCATGGGGAGGAACCAAGCACCCAAAAACCCTAATGTAGGAGAATTTATCCTCAATAAACCAATCTTCTAGCTTACTCAGGTTTCCCATAATATTGTTTGAAATTTGAGGAGGTGGGTGACCATACAAGGCTATATGAATAGGAACCACAACATTGTGACATATTTCATAAAATAAATCCTTGGTTTTTTCTTCCCATAGCTTGGAATGGTAGAAATGAATGGGCTCGACACTGGCCGAGGTCTAGCTCCAATTCATCAATGGAAAATGTGTCATGAAACAGATGGCGTCCATGATATATGTTGACATGTAAAAGGGGATAGAATGTCCTTTTGACTTTGTTGTTTTATATTCAACAATCTCTTTGGCAAAGTTATCGGACAACATTTTGGCCCAACTGAAAGTGAAACCCTTGGCAACCTCCTGCATGATTGATACCCATTCCATCGAGAAGTGTGTACGGCTCTTCGTCCCGAACAATCGACATAGCATCATGGCTACATACACCATATGAAAATCCAAAGACATTGTGTCATATATACCATGAGCATCAGTTCTGAATCTCTTTGGGTGCACCCACCAAGACTTGATTATATTAGGAAAGTTCCTGGCATACTAGACACACTCCTTTTGCTTGAACTCCAGAATGAATGCAACATTGAATGCATATCTAGGATTAGGGGAGAGTTTATACATTACCTACATATGTTTTGGTTGAAAAGAGATGACAACGACTTTATGATGATTGACGATTCTCCTGGTATGGAGGTCAACGTGCTCCAAGGCCCATCTTATCATGTCTTTATAAAGCATGAGCCTCGTTCGTCCCACTACTTTGTGCAACTCTGACTCCACTATAGGTCTGAGTTTAGCTATATAATTGTCATCCTCTTCTTTGGTAGAGTCCTTGGGATAGTTGATGATTTCACACTCTAAAATATCTAACACCTGTGTCCAAGATTTAACAGTGTCTGTGGCTCACGACGTGGTGTACAATAGAACGTCTGCATTTGGGTTTGAATCATCGCCTACCACATCATGATTTTTCATCATTTTCTGTGGTTCCATAACTTCTAAGGATATTGCATGAAATTACCTGTTGCAGAGAAAATATGTGAGTCTTTCAAATAGATAAAGCTTGCTAATTGCGTAAGTTGAAATTGAATTCAAAATCAAAGTGCTTTTATTCAAAATAGAGTCATCTCTTTTCGTATAACTTCACTGATGGAAAATTTATTAATGTTTGATGGGAAAGTTTACCTGGCGATCCACAATCCATGTTTGAATCATTATCCTTAACTAGTCGTAAATTCCATCAATACTTCGACAGTTTGTGTTCAGGATTTTTCGATGTGAAAGAGTGGGAACCTCCCGAATCCTGAATACGCGAAAAGATTAATCTATGAATAATCGATTGTAAAACTTTAATTAATCATGTTTAAGATGGTGTGCTAACTTCAAGTGTTTCAGGAGTTCATACTTCAGGGACTTCTAATGTATCTCGAGAGAAACTTCCCGAAATCTAAAATGTGAAACAATTAATTATCTGGTAATTGATTTTAAGTCCTAATTAACTGCGTTTAACCTTAAGTACTCTGAAAGTTAAGACTTCAAAGATTTTAGAATACCATTCAGGGGAAAATCCCGAAACCCGAACTACGAATTCATCAATTATCTTTTGATCATGATTAGATTAATTATTTAACGTTTAATACCTCAACATTTTGATATTTCGGTGATTTTTTTATTCATTTTTTGTTAAATTCCCGAAGGATCATCTCCTGTAGTGACATTTTATAGACTAGGTCATTATGATGTGTCGATAAAGGGAGGTGCCACGTGTCAACTCAGGAAAGACTCAAAAGGTACACATTTCCTAAAAATGTTTGGGAATAGTTGTGAGAAGATTCAGGTTTCGGAGTTTTGGGACTTTTGTTGTTAAGACTTATTGAAACATCTGAAGCACAGAGCTCCAAAGCGATTGTTAGAGATTTACCTCTGTAAAGTTCAGACGACTCCAAAACTCCAGCAGTATTAGGATTGTTCGATCAAAAGGAAAAACTCATCAACAGTGGATATCGTGCACATCTTATTGTTAACCAACCAACAAATGAATTTGATTTAAAATCAAAATGTCATTTACCAATTTTCCGTTCTCTTTGTGTAGAATTATATTTTCATGAGGTGGAAAGTATAAGGCTCAAAAGTTCAGAATTGTATGTGTTTTAACACTCATCTAAAAGGTCCATTAGTAGATCGTACCTTACAACCCATCACAGGTTATAACATTCCTAGTTTGCATGTTCCATATTTTTCCATATGCATTCTTATGCATGGACATGCCCTTGAGTTGACATGAATATACACTCCATTAACATAACCATGAGCTTTTAAAATTTCTCTTGTTGATTCACTTCTACCTTCATGAAGGTTTCTCTTAATCTATATGGTTCCTTTTTTACTTTCTTACTGGATTATTCCAACAACAATTTTTGGTGAGTAAATTGACCTTACCATTTCCATTAATCCTCTGATCGTGAGGGGTCATACACATATATTGGGTTTAATCCTTTATTAAAAAAAAAATTATTGCTGCTACAGATCCTTTCAATCCATTCACCTCCAAGTCTTTCTATTATTGCTCATCAACATAATCTCATTCCTGTGGGATTGGCCATCATTTCCAAGAAGAAATGTTAGGCTTTCTCTGCCATAGACTAGCATGATTCAATGTCTTTGGGAAAAATCCCAACTGAATTTTAAATCTGCATCCTTTTACTCAAGGAACTTATGCAAGTGATTTTCTTTTGGCAGTAATATTCTCAACAGGATCATGTTAGCCTTGGTAACCCAAATCTTATGTTGGTACAATAGCACGTACGATTGTGCAGTGACATTAGCTTCTTTATTTGGAAACATTAGCAACATACAATGCATATTTCCAAAACATCTATCAGTAGTAGAAAGTTTCATTACTCGCTTTAGTAGAGGTTTCCTAAGCCTCTTATAAATGGGTAAAATAGGGTGCTACCCCTTAAATTCCTCTAATAATATTTTTATATGACTCGTGTATGAGCCCAAGCAGGCCAAGTGTTGTTTCCATGCTCTAATATCGATTTTAAACACACCCGACCCCTAAATATTCCTTTAAGGGGTGGGACATCATAATTTTTTTTTTCCTAACTATCACAAATACTAATTCCGGGATCTCCATTGGTTACTGTTCACCAAAAGATTTCTAGCAGTCACCACCACACTAAAATTTGAGTTCTCGTTTACAAGTTATTGCCTCCAGAAGCGCTTCAAATGTTATTATTCAAGTGCCACGTAGCATCCACCTCATAGATACGATCCAACATTCCCTGATGCCCCAAAACTACCAACACTCCTATATCTATGGTGGAGATCCATTCCCCATTAAATCCGATGGTGGATCTTTCTCCTAGTTAAGGCATGTACCTAAGGATAATTTGGCATTTGACGTTGAGCACCCCTTTGTTTTCTATGCATGAGACCTCCCAGAGTCCCAAAATCTCTCCACGTGGCCTCGACCATTTGGTGATCGAAGTTCGACATTCAACGTTCTAGGTTGAACATCGGTGTTCAATGTTCTATGTTGAACGCCCCTTTACAATAATACACCCCAAATCTTCCAAAATCCCAAATTCTAGGACTCTCATAGTCCCAATCGCATCACCAACCACGTTGGCTAGGCGGGCACGAACTAGAGTTTGACACGTTGCAAGGGCTAGGGGTAACACATGTCCTCATCAGGGGGTGACACATGTCACGCGCTAACAGGCATAAGCAGTCTGCAAAACATCCATATATTGGTGACACATGGCACCTTAGTTGTGGGTCCATGTCACCCTAGATACATTAGTGAGCCATGTAAACCCCAGACAAACAACCCTCTAATGTCCTTAAGATATAATGGTTGAGATCTATCCATGTAGATCCATAGATATACGATTCTTTTTTCTTTGCAACTCTGAGCTTCAAAGCTTATCAACTCACCACATATCGAGTCCCTTGGAGTGCCAAGTCTCCACACTAAAGAATCTGGCACCACATATCCCATGTATATTGACGATTGAGATTTACTCTACTGGTTGTGACTTCAGGAGTCTTCACACTTTGAAGACTCTCGTCCAAATTCCTCCGTAGTGTCAAACCTACGGATCCCAGAATATCCTTCCACATGTCCTCCACCCATGGAAACACCATCACTCGACACGTGGATCCCCACATTCTCTCGACATGACACACACATTCCCTCAATCAAATGGCCAAAAGGCGTCCCGAAGGATCCATATATCCACAGTCCACTTTACTTCGCTACTCCAACCTTTGGGGGTTTTGACGTTACAACACCCCAGACCTCCCGAAGTAGTCAATGCTGAGCTAACTATATCGTAGATTCAATGGTTGGAATAGTTCCCGGGCATCCTCAGATCTACAACCCATATTAACTTCGGTCTATGGAACTTTGGAGGATCTGTCTCCCTTATGACGAATACCAAAATTTTCTGAACTCACAAACATTGAAGGAGTCAAGGATTTAAGACCTGTGCTCCTTCTCCAAATCCAAAAGTCATGATAGAACTTGGATCCTCCCGAGTGAATCTCGTCTGATCATTTTCCAAATGAAAGGATCTTCCCTTTTGATACTTAAATCTTGCTATGCTTCCTGGGCTTCGTCAGTTCTGAAAGAATTAGGCATTGGCCAACACTTTGTTCTCTTTCTCCTGAGCTTAATAGACTCCTTCTCCCAGGAGACTCAAAATAGTTGGGAGTGTTGACATTCATACTGGAAACTATGCCCAAGGTTGATGAACTCACAGTTCATTTGCTTAAAATTGAGCCACTACAAGGCTTGAGCATTTATGTGTACAAACCATATAGTTCCTTACTTTCTTAAATACACGATCAGAAAAATATAAAGGGACACAGTCTAATCATCAAGCAAACATGCACATACCTAAAACATTCATAGGATATCCAACTTTAATTTACAGTTACAGTTCAATTACACAAGATATGAGAATACTTAACTATTACAGGTTGCAACCAACTAAATTATTGTGGGTGTGCGCCTTTCCACCCAACCATAGGCTCAGAGGCATTCACTCTTAGCACTCTGGCCACCCCCGTGCCAAGACATGATATCACCAGGGAAATTTATACCATTTCTTAGAGATCCTCTCTTTTTCATAGAAACCTGCGAGGTTTATCAGATGCGTCCTCAGAATCAAACTTGTGACATTTCTCTTTCCTTCTGCAAATTTGAGTTGCGCGTTCCCCTCTATGCATGCTCTCTTGTCTAGTGTCTCTCCTGCTCTCTGTAGAGCCCCACATGTATATCTCCACCCTTTTCCCATGTATATTCCATTCTTGTCTTTCCTAGGATGGTTCTTGACCTATCGAGTTCCTTTTTTTAGAAGGAAACTTGGGTTGGCATGGGTCTATAGGACTTTGTGGTACTTATCCGAAAAGATCTTTTAACGAAAATGGTTGAGTTTTAAAGCATGAATTAAATAACCATTTAGGAAACTGATGAAAGAGGAAGAATTAATAGAGAAATGTAGAATCCATAATGAAATATACATATATGGAAACAATCATGAATAAACAACAAACCATAACAAGAGAAGTTGATAACAGAGTTCGACAATGTCACCTACGTCTCCAAGCCTTTGTCTTAGTGGGTGAGGATTTATTATTTATGTTCAAAGATTTAAAAGTACATCATAACAGTTCCAAAAGGATTACAAACTGATTTGGTTGTGTTCGACCATATCTCAAGAACCCAACAAAAGTGACGGCACCGAAAATGGATGAACGGAGCTCCCAGAAATGGCCTGCAAAGGTGCTCTCCTAAATGGCTTCCCTGCATAAAACTGGCTTTGGCTCAACAATTCTTCAACATTTTCATGTTCTGAACCTCCTTTTTTTGGCTTCAAGAAACTCTCATTTATATAGGCTTGAAGTTGGCAACAAACTCCCAACTTCCCCCCAAGATATGGCATCAAAAAGGGCCCAAGATCCTCCAAAAATGACCAAAATCCCCTCAAACAAGCTTAAAAATCAATAAAAATCATACAATAATGTTTAAAGTCCACTTTTGCAAAAATGTAGGGTGAAACCCCTTTTCTCTAGGTCCCTGGGAATATGGGTGTGCTCCATGTGGCCAAGCTCTAGAATTTATGCGTTGGCCCTGGTCATATGTGCTTGGCCCATGTGGCCTGGTTCTATCTCCATGTGCCCATATAGTTCTAGCCCCAGAGGTTAAGCCCCTGGTTATGCACCCTATTCAGCAGGCTAACCTGACCGACCAGGCGCTAACCCCATTGTGCACGCTAACCGTAAAGCACCCGAGTCATATGGTGGAGGTTAGATGGTATACGTTGGGACTATGGGCTAGCTGGAGTGGAGTGGTCGCGCGTCAATACACAAGAGGTATGGTCATATAAAAATAGTCGTATGGTGTGAGAGCATCGAGGGATGGAGCTAGGCCCCAACCCTTTATTACACCAAACTTACAATGGTTCAACTTTAAATAGAACTTTGCAACTATAGTTATCAAGAAATACCATGGGTGGGTTGGTAGCCCGACCCTGCCAAGTTGCTCCCCCACGCCCGAAGGTCACGGGTTCGACTCCCCGGGATTCCATAAAACTTTTACCAATACGACTAACCGAGGGGTACCATGTGGCAACCTAGGACTAGGCCACATGGTACCATCCCATTCGCCCAAATATTCCATGTGTCACCATCACATTCAACCAACTATCACCATTATATTCCCAGTCAACACCTGTCCACGTCAGTGCCACATGTCATACAAAGCTTTCCATGTTATCCCATGCCACTTGTCACCCTTGCAGTCATGCCACATGTCACATTTTGACTCGTCCATCTGCCTACCCGCATGTCTTCCTTGCCAGTGCCATTGAACCTGCCACATCACTGTACAGTCGTACGACTAGTACAGTCAGATGCCACATTAGCAATGTACAGACTCTATAGTCAACAATTTTTTGCCTATTTGACAAAATGAATAGACCGTGATATATTTCGCATACGACATTCATTTGAGCCCGTTCAAGTTGCGTTGGGGTCATATTGATGAGACCTATGCACACATCATTTTTGAATCCATTCTGATCACTTTTATTTTTAGGCCTTCCTGGACCCATTTTGGTTCCTGGATCCATTCTGGATCAGACCTCCCCACTAAAGACCTTTTGGTCCTCCAAAAGGTTACTAAACAGTCATCAAGTGTGGGATAGGCCACCCCACTTGTTCTCTATCTTTAAACTCTGTCCTGTGCACCTGTCTCATCAAGATCAACTGTAAAACAACCATGATAACTGACAACATATTGTTATCCATTTGTACTCTGTCACAACTTACTGAAGCCACTATCATCCATGTTGACAACATTACTAATGATAACATTAGAAATATGATTGGAAATGAGCTAATATGTTTGTAATACTTTCACGACATTAGTTTATCTTGAAGCAAAGTGTGACTGATCTTCCATTCTACAATCATCTTATGTTCTTGCTTAAGATCAATTACTTGATTTGAAACAATTATAGGTGTGTTTCTTGCATGAGCTGCCTTTCTTAATTATTCCATTGTTTGAAGAGATTGATTTTCTTTTAAATGGTGAGCATGTACCACATATTCTTTTCCTTCTTTGATTAAGTGATATTGATTATGTTCCTTGTAGAAGATTGCTTTGCGATCATACAAATAAGGACTAGCTAAGACCATTCCACATTCATTGAGTGGAACCACATCACATGTTACCTCATCCACAAAATTAGATCAAATTGCAAATTTTACCGTGCATTGCTTTGTTATGTGCAATTTATGGTTATTGCTTATCCATTTAAGTGAGTAAGTTTTATGATGCATATGAGTGTTTAATCCCAATTTCTTAACCACTTACTCTAAAATCAAGTTAGATTGAGATCCACTATCTATCAATGTGTCGAACTTAGTATGTATCATTATGACCCTTATGTGAAACAATTTACTTCTAGAATTAAATCCATAACCAATTTTACCTATCAAACCAACCAATGATAGTTTATATTCATCACCCAAATCCAATCCCAAGTTTGTTGGTCGTGATGTTGTTGCAACTGTTTTCCTCCCTTTCCTCTCTTTGATCCACTTCGGTCTCTTCTCGGGATGCAATTGCCAACAACGTGTTGGAAATACCAGAACAACTGAGAGGGGGGGGGTGAATCAATTGTTTATAAGCTTAAACAATTTTATGCCTTTTAAACAATTATTAATATTTCTTCATCTGTCATCAACCAATCATATAGCATATGGACAGTAAGAGTAAAGATCATCAGTCACACATAAGATACACATAGAGATAGATTTTCACGAGGAAACCCATAAAGGGAGAAAACCTCTTCTTCTTCGAAATGATAGGCAGTCTTTTTCTATTCTGTACATCATTTACAATTGAGCACCAACTCAATGTGAGGTTGCTACCTCTGTTTTACAAGCTGCAACTTGTTTGAGAGCTCCAACTCTCTGGTTTCTCTAGCACCCACTAG
>ML793511.1:427597-439935 GCA_009831015.1 Picea engelmannii
GTCGAGTGAACTTTGCATATTGAAATCCCGATCCCCGAATCTCCGATGGCTTATCTCCCTCGCAACTTCTGCAGATCTGACGGTTGTCGGTCTTTCGGGAGATTTGGATGGGATTCCACGGTCACTGGATCTCTGTCTTCCTTCTTCTTTGTAAACTCTTGTTGTGCGCATTTTCTTCAATGTTGTTCCTCCTGAGCTTTTACGTCCGAATCCCCAAGGGTTTTATCCTTCTTATCCCGCCATCTCCACTGTTGCCATTAATGACAACAACCATCAACACGTATTCGTTGCTTGTTCAATATTTTCCAACACAATGGTCCTCATCATGCCCTTCTTTCTTGCAATGCTTGCAAGAGGGCTTCTCTTCCTTTATTTCCACTGAATTTTCCTTCTAGCCATTCCACTTCCTTTTGTCCTCTTTTCTCGAAGATGATTCCCCTGATACGCCAAATCTTGTTTTCCCTTCCTCAATATACGTAGCTTGAGTCACAAATTCATATAATTTGTCACAACCATGGGGCCAGATGACAAAGGTATCATCAACAAACCTATTCTAGTATTTAGGTTTGTTGATGATACCTTTGTCATCTGGCCCCATGGTTGTGACAAATTATATGAATTTGTGACTCACCTTAATAAACAATCTGATCACATCAAGTTCACTATGGAGGTTGAAAATAATGATAGTCTTCCTTTTCTAGATGTCAAAGTCACAAAAAGACCTGATGGATCCTTATCCCATCATGTTTATAGGAAGAAAACTCACACTAAACAATACCTTCATGCCGATTCCCATCATCACCCTTCCTAAAAACTAGGTGTTCTAAACACCTTAGCCACTAGAGCCTTCAGAATTTCTGATGATGAACACCTAGAGGAAGAGAAAAATCATCTCCTCAATGTTTTTAAGGATAATGGCTATAAAAAACATCAGGTAATGAAAGCCTTTCAAAATGCCACTAAAACACCTAGGAATAAAGAACAAACAAATAATTATGTGTCTAAGGTTTACTTACCCTACATACAAGGGACAACAGACAAGCTTGATAGGATTTTGAAGAAGAAAAACATTGGGGCAACTTTCAAACCCTTAAACACTATTAGGAATTCCCTTAGGTCAGTCAAAGACTTTGTTGATCCCATCGAACAAAAAGGTGTCTGTATGATCCCGTGCTCGTGTGGTAAACAATACATAGGAGAAACAGGTTGTTCCTTTAGAATTAGAATTCAAGAACATGCTGCTGACATCAAACACAATCACACTCATCCCTCATCTCTCACAGAACATTAAGACAAAACTAAACATCACATTTGTATTGAAGAGGCTAAAATTCTTGCCAATATAGATCACTATCACAATAGAAAATTCAGAGAAGCAATTGAAATTGAAAAACAACCTAACAATCTAAACATAGATGATGGATGGAAAATTAGTCAAAATTGGATCCCTAGCCAATATGAATAATTCTAGATATCAATTTATAAAAAGAAAAAGAAAAAGAATATATATATATATTTTCCAGTTGGTTCTTATTAAATAAAAAAATTAATAAACTAACAAATAAATAATTATTAAACAAACAAATATAATTTCTTAAGTTTTATAATTTTTGATTTCATTTTTAATAAGTCGACTCCTTATAACAACTTTTCAAGTATTTATACACCTGTTATATCCTTTTTCCTTCATTTCTCACAAACATTTTCCTGATGATGGACCACACTAGTTTGGTCCGAAATGTCGAAAATAAAAAAACCTATGCGATAAATCTGAAAGAACTTTCTGATCAAAACAATGGTCGCAAAAGCCTTAGAACAGAAATGGTTGAGTTTTAAAGAATGAATTAAATAATCATTTAGGAAACTGATGAAAGAGGAAGACCTAATAAATAAACATATCATCCATAATGAAATATACATATCTGGAAACAAGCATGAATAAACAACAAACCATAACAAGAGAAGTTTATAACGGAGTTCAACAATCTCGCCTACGTCTCCGGGCCTTTGTCTCAGTGGGTGAGGCTTTCTTATTTATGTTCAAAGATTTAAACGTACATCATAATAGTGCCAAAAGGATTACAAACTGATCTGGTTGTGTTCTACCAGATGTGAAGAACCCAAAAAAACCGACGACACTGAAAATGGATGAACGAAGCTCCCAGAAATGGCCTGCAAAGGTGCTCTCCTCAATGGCTTCCTTGCATAAAAAGGCTTTGGCTCAACAATTCTTCAGCATTTTTCTGTTCTGAACTTCCTTTTTTTATCTTCAAGAACCTTTGGTTTATATAGGCTTGAAGTTGGAAACAAACTCCCAACTTCCCCCCAAGATCTGGCCTCAAAAAGGGCCCAAGATCCTCCAAAAATGACCAAAATCCCCTCAAACAGGATTAAAAATCAATAAAAAATCATACAATAATGTTAAAAACCCACTTTTGCAAAAATGTAGGGCATAGCCCCTTTTCTCTAGGTCCCTTGTAATATGGGTGTGCTCCATGTGGCCAAGTGCTAGAAGTTGTGCGTTGCCCCCATTGATTTCCTAGACCTGGTCATATGTGCTTGGCCCATGTAGCTTGGTTCTATCTCCACACACCCATACAGTTCTAGCCATGGTCATTAATCCCCTGGTTATGCACCCTGGTCGGCAGGCTAGCCCAACCGACCAAGCGCTAACCCCATTGCATGCACTAACCATAAAGCACCCGAGTCATATGGTGGAGGTTACGTGGTATACGCCGGTATTATGGACTGGCTGGAGTGGAGTGGCCACACACCGATACACAAGAGGAATGGTCATATAAAAATAGTCATATGGTGTGAGAGAGTTGGGGGTTGGAGCTAGAACCCAACCCTTTATTCCATCGAACTTACAACGGTTCAAATTTAAACAAAACTTTACAAATAAATTTATCAAGGAACACCATGGGCGGGCTGGTAGCCAGGGCCTGCCAAGTCGCTCCCCCATGCCCGGAGGTCCCGGGTTCGACTCCTCGAGAGTCCATAAAATTTTTACCAATATGACCAACCGAGGGGTGCCACGTGGTAGTCCAAGTGATATAGTGGGAAATCCCCCCTACGGACTACACTAGGGTTCTAAAGTGTAGGCAGAGCTAACTGTCTAAAGTCTCCTACTTTTAACAACTATCCCAACAATACCCCACATTCATGTATAAAATACAAACTATAAGGATTTGGTAGTCTTACCTTAAACTCTGTGTCCGATGTTGATCCTTTTGCATTCCATCGTTCCTCGACTGCAAATCTCCTCCCAAGGCCAACCTGCATTCATAAACAGACTAACAAAGAAATAGAAACATGCATTTTATATATGAGTTAGTAGGTTAGATATCATAATAAAATGTAAATCAAATATATAAGTTGAACACATCATATGGTGGGATAGAAAAAGTACTTCTTTATATTAATCTCACAATGTTACTTACAATGAGACTGGAAATGGCTCCTCGAACCTGGTCTGGGATCCTCTTCACCAAGCTCCAACTACTTCCATGTGTCCTTCTCCTCTCACAATTCTCTTTAGGGAAATGGCATAGGCTTGCAATGGAGGAAAAGAGGCTAGAATAGGGAGTTCTGGCTCAAACTCACAATATGGATGCAAATACTTCGGACAAGGGGGGAAAGTGAAATGGGCAGAGTTTCATTGTTCTTGTTCTTAACTTTGGAATGAGATCCCAACACCTTCTTTTATATGCCAAAAAGATAGTTATTTGGTTGGGTGACTGACTATGGGAGGTCAATTGGTTGGGAAACTACCCAAAAGCTCGTATCTCCTGGAAACTTTTATTTTTTGCAACATTTTGTGGGTATACGTGAGCTGTAATGGTGCAGCTAGCATATGTACATGTGCAGTAATGGTGCATCTAGCGTACACACATGGGAAGTAGTGGAGCAGGGTGCATACATCTTCAAAAATAGTGTTTTTTAAGAAGATCTTTCAGTGATGGCTTGGAAAAAATGGCAAGTAAGAAGGCCTGATGCCAAGTATGCATATGTGGTGAAATTTAGGGTTATAACAGATTCCCCCTAATGTGCGAGGTCAAAAGAGCATATGATGGTTGAAATACATTACAAATATTCACCAATGTAGGATGCGAGTGAGCCCGAGACCAAAATTTGGGAGGTGTCATCTGCAAAAAATAAAAATTGTCTCGCCAAGGCGGGCATACCCATGCTCGGGATGAAATAAATCATGGCTGCCAATCAAATACATTGCAGATCCATGTCATATAACTATATAAAGTGTAGCTGCGAGTAATAAACAACGGATCTACATCTCAAAATCAAAGATATACATGTATAGTATCCATCTTAGAGAAGCCAAAGGCACCTGATGGCTGGAGATGAAGGCTTCAGAGCTCGAGCAACAACTTCAAGATCTTCAAAAATTAGGTAGGAGTGTAATATGAGTGTACAAATTCACTACCCATAGGTCTTTGACGACTCGTCGAGAATAGACAAGAGGATCTCTGTGACTGGGTAGAGAACTTCATTGATTTTGAATCAAGGACTTGATTGGACTTTGGGGATGGTCGGGCATGAAGTCAAGAGACAAACTGCAGAAGGGTCGACTCAAGGTTAGGTACAAATTTCCTTGGAAAATAGCACGACAAATGATGAGACTCAGGAAACATGACATTGACATAAGTTCACGATGCAGGAGGCAACACAAACTCTCCATATGTTTGGAAGAATAACCAAACAGAGGAGGACACATCTCTATGTAACGAGAACAACTTCCTAAGATCATATTAAATCCCAGAGCTTGATGAAAAAATGGAAGTATGTGCTTTGTCCAAGGGAGACTCATTGTGCTTCCATAAAAAGAAAATACTTTTCCCATCTTCATTTTGGGGTATATTTGATTTTTTTGTCTTTTTCAATAATTTCGGAAAAATTTGAAAAATAATAAAAGAATGCTATGTTACAAAGGAGGAACGGGTGTCGCAAGCATACTAGTTCCAAGTGCAAGGAACACACTAATGCTCAGAGTAAGGAGACATGTGAAGGGAAAGGACACTCGGGAAAATTCCTCCTCTGGTCAAGTTGTCAAGACGCAGAGGCAAAGTGCTACAAGGCTTACGTATAAGGCATGCTTCAAAGGTTTAGTTGAGAGCCACATGTAGCCTCCATTAGGAAAAAAACACAAGGATGTAAATGCGATTGATAGGACACAATGATAACGTCCTTCAGTGTAATTTTAATGAGCCCAGAGAAGGTAAGCTCGGTGGTTTTTCATTTTTAAGGAGTTTGAAAAAGCGTAAAAGAATACTCCATTGGGGTACCTTTCTTGAAGGTAGTCTAGTCAGTTCGAAAAAGGGGTAAAATTGCATCGAAAAGACGTCTATTCAAAACCATTTTAACGAGTGTGACAAAGACAATATCACTCGGAAATATTTTTAATTTTAAGGAGTTTGAAAAGAGCTTAACTATGGACTCGCTCCCTTTTTCTAGATTTAGTCTCTCTAGCTCGAAAAAGTGAAATTTTCTTAGGAGAAATCTCTCGGCGAGATGAATCTCTCGACGCGTACCTTTTTCCTTGTTAATCTACAAGCCAAAAAAAGGGGTAAAATCATGCCAATAGATGTTTTTTTGAGCCAATTAACTAGTGTGAAAAAACAAGGTCACTTGGCTATCTTTTCAATTTTAAGGAGTCTCAAAAGAGCTTAACTATGGACTTTGTAGGGGATGTTCTTCTGGACTAGTTTAACGAGTGTGAAGGAACAAGGTCACTCAACAATCTTTTCAATTTTAGGGAGTCTAAAAAGAGCTTAACTATGGACTCCGTGGGGGTTATTTTTTCGTAAATTTAGTCCCTCAGGCCCAAAAAAGGGTTAAAATTATACCTGAGAATACTCTTCTAGAGAACTAGAGTTCGTAGAGTATACCTTTGTTCGTACAGTTGACCGTTTGTACTGAAAAAGGGGTAAACTACTGCTGGACATATGTGCCTTCCAATTTTAGTTTGGCGAGTGTGAAGGACAAAACGATCGCTCGACAATATTTTCATGTTTATAGAGTCTGAAAAGGGCTTAAAGAAGACTCATTTTTGTTTGGAAGTCCCGAGGGTGAGGTCAAGAGTGATGATGGATCATGCAAAATGAGGCTCAAACTTGTAATCAGGATAAGACTAAAAAGGACTCCCGAGAATCTGTGATTTGATTCAATCTCCTAGGAACATGGATATACGTAATGTAATCAAAGCGTCATTCTAAGAGACATACCCTAAGGAATCGTTGGTGTAGAGTAGGATCATAAATGCGATAAACCCCGTTCAATTGGGACACAACCATCTGAGCATCTAAGTAGACTTAGAGGTGAGAGATACCATGCGACAAAGCGTCACGAAGCAACTCTATTACTACAATATATTCGACAACATTGTCTGTAGCGTCACCTAAAAAGATACCTCGAGAAGATTGAAACTGGCCCTGAGGTGTGAAAATCACCCAAGCTATGGAAGCAATCCTCTGAGTGTGTCATATAGTGTCGTCTGCAAGCCCAATAAACACCTATGATTCACTTGACATCTTCCACAGTGAAAAAGATGACATAAAAAACTACACGTCCATAAAACAAAAAGATAAAAACTAAACTGTATAAGAACTATACATATGTACAAGAAGTCAGCCAAAGCGACCCACCTATGAGTAATACTTCTTGAGGTAGAGCCTATTTCTAGGCTCAACCAAAGCATTTCCCTCAAATTCTACCAAACGATAAGAGCCCTTCTTTAATACCTTCTTCACGATGAAAGGTCCGAACCACATGGGTTTGAACTTGCCTGCCCCCAGGGGATCCTTATCTTGGTTATAGACCAGGAAAAGGTCGCCTTTGGAAAAAATATGAATATGAACGGACCGATCATACTGACACTTGACTCTTTGTTTGTGAGCCTCGTTAGCCAAGGCTGCATCTCGACACTTCTCGAGATATAATAAGCGCTCTTCAAGCGGTGAAGAGTCTGGAAATAATTCTACTACCAACTTTAGAGACGGGATCTGACACTCTATAGGCAAGACTACTTCCATCCCGTAAATGAGTTGAAAAGGTTAAAAACTGGTTGCAGTCTTAACAGATGTTCAGTAGGCCCATAATGCTGAGTACAACATCAAATGCCAATTTGACTTGGTTGAATTGATCATTTGTTGCAGAATAGTATTGAGATATTTATTCACAGCTTCCACCTGACCATTCACTTGTGGGTAGTAAGGTGATGAATGCTCTTGCCTCAACCCAAGCTTTGATGTTAACTAGGACATCATTTTGTTCTGAAAATCACTACCATGGTTAGTGACAATCTCCCTCGGGATGTCGAACCTTGCTATTATTTGATTGAACAAAAAAAGAGTTGTTGTCTTGCCATCATCTTTGAACATTGGCATAGCTTCGACCCACTTTGTGAAGTAGTCTACTGATACAATGATATAATGGTGCCCCCTGCCTGAAGGGGGGTTGCATGTAGTATAATAAATCCCCCACTTGGTGAAAGGACCAACTGTAATGATGGGAAACATGGGAGTGGGGTGTTCCCTCATCTTCTGAGAGAATATCTGACACGGGTGGCACTTCTTGACCGATTCAACACAATCTTTGATCAACGTCGGCCAAAAGTAACCGGCTCATAGAATATTTTGGGTTGTTTCCAACCCATACAAATGACCACCACATGCTCTAATGTGGCATTCATTAAGAACGAGTTCCTCTTCTTCATGAGTGAGACATCGGTGAAGGATGCAATCTACACCTCGACGATACAAAGTGTCCTCAAGTATGAGATATTGTTTTCCTGATGGCATATATGTCGACGCTCATCACAAGAAGTAGAGGTGGGGTACTTCAAATTCTGAATATAGACTAGTATATATCCATACCAGGGGTCTGAATATGCGATAAAAAACATATCTCCTTTAATAGGTGACTCTTTGGGTATAACATCACCTGATTCGACCGAAAGTTTTGAGATGAGTTCCGCAAAGACCAACGAATTTTTGGATTTCGCCGAAACAAAATCCAAGTCAAATTCTTGGAGGATAACTATGCATATACTGATATTTCCATCGATTACACATCGTTTCAACACGTATTGGAATGGATTCACAATGAAAATGACGGTGGTCTTGCGAAACAAAATATAATGATGGAACCATTGGACAACATGAACGTCTGCCAAAACAATTTTCTCAACATGGGAGTAGTTGAGTTCTGGTCCAACCAGGCCTCGACTCAGGTAGTAAATCATGTGCTCTTCAAGAAAATCATCCTCTTGAACCAAGACCATACCGATGGTCAACTCTGTAGCGGCCAAGTACAACAATAAAACTTTATTATAATTGGGTGGCCGAAGTAGAGGGGAAGACATGAGGGCACGTTTCAACGCTTCAAAAGAGCGTTGAGTGGATTTTTCCCAATGGAAAGGAATGTCCTTCTTCAGTAAACACATGAATTCTTTTGTGTTCTCGGCATAGTTTGTGATGAAAATCCGTAAAAAGTTCACTTTTCCCTGTAAACTCTGAAGCTGAGGGATTGTGCATGGGGGAGGAAACTGAACTATCACCTAAAACTTTAGAGGATTGAGCATGATCCATGTTATTGAAACTATGAACTTAGTAGACGACGTGACTTTATGAAAAAACTGCATTTGTTTGGATTCAAGTGAATCCAGTAGTAGCAACATCGCTCAAAGATAATTCGGAGGTGTGTGGGATGATCATCTCTCTTACGCGATCATGATGCTAAATCATTGAGATAGGCCTCGACTATGTGTTTGAGATCATGGAAAGAAAAAGACATAGCCTATTGAAAGGTGGCCCCAACATTATTTAGGCCAAAAGACATCTCTGATAAGAAAATGTACCCTATGGATAGATAAACGTTGTTTTATGCTGGTCTTCGGTCTTAATCTATATCTGATTGTATCCCAAAAAACCATCCATGAAAGAAAAGATCGCAACCTACACATTCATCGACAATATGGTCAATAAATGGGGTGGGGAAATTATCCTTTGGACAGGTCTTGTTCAAATCACGAAAGTCCATACATACACGAATTGTACCCTACTTTTTGTTGACCAGAACAGGATTTGACACCCATTGAGTCAATTGAATGGGGTAGATGAAACCGTATTTGAGAAGTTTCTCTACTTTAGCCTTAATAACTGCTTCTTTATTAGGATTAACCGAACAAAACTTCTGCTGGAATGTCTTGGCATCAGGATATGTCGTGATTTTGTGTTCGACGATTCTTGGATGAATGCCTCACATTTTATCATAAAACCAGGAAAAAACATTGCGGAATTATTTAAATAAATCTGTGTAGATTCAAATCTCCTCGGGGGAGCAATCCGCTCCAACGAAGACATTCTCCATGACGCCAGGGGTTCTGGATATGTCAATAGGTATAATTTTAGTGATGATTTCAATATTACCCTCAGTGTAAACTGTGTGCATAGGCAAAGGATTGATAAGACAAGATCATAGTCAACGTGAATTCACGTGCCTCAATTCTTCTTAACTCTGGGAGAAAATAAGATCTGTGATGGAGATCGTCCCAGGGTCTGTCTGGAAAAATCATTGCCTCAATAATCATCTCGTCTGAGGGCAAGACTAAGTCTAAATAATCAGTATCGATGAGGGAACCTTGAGCCCAAATAGGCTCGAGAACCGGATCTAACTCTTGTGTGGGAGTCAGATCGGGGTCAGTGGAAGCTTGCTAGACTATAGAGTACGCAATTTTTTTTGCGGACAAGGGCATGGCCATGGCCATGCCATGATGCCCTGTGCCCTACATCATGTCTAATATGGAAGGAATGGCGACACTTGAAATATTTCGGACCTAGGCCGATCAAGGACAATCAATATATACTTGACATCGCCGGTTGGAGGCGGGTTATCGAAAGTACCCATCAAAGGTGGGAACAAACCAACCCATATGTTGACAACGTCGGGCTGAGGGTTGTCAAGCATCGAGACCGTGGATGCCCATGATGAAGGGTCAGAACAAGAGAAGGACAAATGATCAATGGACATGATTCGACCATCGTGTGGAAACAAAAAGACCCAAAAAACTGTCACGACCACTGCATGCATAGCATAAGTCCAACTCCTTCCTAACAAGAGATTGTAGTCGAGAGGCGCATAAACCAATTCAACCTCGATGCACATGGTCTTTCCTCCTAGCTGCACGATGAAAGAACAAATTATTCCATGTGGTCATAACGAATGATCGTCGAAAGTGGTAAGAAGAGTAGGTGATGGAGACAAAACGGGTTGGACAATGGCCTTCGAACACGCCAACGACATCACGCATGTTGAGGTGCCCTCATCAACCACCATGCGAAAAATGTTCTTGGTAAACGTTTTCATGGTGTAAGCCACTACTATCTAAAATGCCACGTGGTAGGGGAGATGAGGTTTTAAGTCGCTCATATCAAGCATGATTGTTCCCGGATTATAGATCTCAGCAGATCCTAAGGAAACTAACAGAGCCTTGTTCTGGGAAGGGAAGATCTGGAAGACCTCCAAAGTAGACATTGCACAAGGGGTTTGTGAAAAATCCTCCACCGCAGAGTAGTTTTTGGCAGCCCTCACATTTGGATTGCGGGAATCTTTCTTGAACACACCTTTTGGGATGCGTGTCATTGTTTCACCCAATGTCTTCTCAATCTGGAGAGGAACATATGGGTTTTCAACTTCTTTTCCCTTCTCAGAAGTGCTTGGCATTCCATAGTCATCTACCCTAATTGCTATATGAGAATCACCTTTCAACATAAATACAGTCGCAGATGAGGGATTACTAGATGATGAAGGGGGTCCCTGACTTCCCCCATCCGCGTTCGTAGAGGCTTGAGTTAAAGTTTTCCCATGTGGGAATGGGTTTGTTAACATAGCAGGTTGTTGCTGCGCCAAAACATTTTGGGCCTCCACGAGTCAAGGGCATAGGTGAATCGTATGGTCCTCTGTGCGAAGGTTACATAGATACTTCAACTTCTTATTCTCTATGTTTCCTCCTCTAGCACTGTTCATGGGTTTCTTATTCCCCTTACCCTTTTTTCATTGTTTCTTCTTTCTGTCGGGCTACTGCGTGGCCTTTGGGTTTGTTGATTGCACACTGTGTACATCCGACGTTTGAGTAGGGGAAGCAGCCAAACATGGTTCTGACTGGCCATTGTCTGCTGTATCGACAATTGTTGCAATTGATTTGACAACTAATCAGTGGGCTTGGTTTGTGTTGAACCAACAATACCTTTGGCATGTGGTCCAGACTTGTGTATGGTCCTATATAGGATGGAGCGTGATGCATCTGGAAAAAATTCGTAAAGTAAACCACATTGAGAGTATATTAGTTCAAGTTTTTGAGCTATCGGTATGACCTCTTCCTCAGAAAATACTCCCGACATTGCAATGTCCTTGGATAACTGAAGTACCAAAGACTTAATGAACCACTCTAGCAGGAAATCTGGTGGGACCGATACTTTTATCAAATTCTTCTGATGCTGCCATTCCCGGATGTGATCCGAGATATGATCAGCTTTTGTTTGCTCAAAGTTGGCCAAAAATTCAGTGTCGACATCGTATCTCATAGGAAGTTGGAAATGGTTTAAAAAACCATAGCCAATTCTCCAAACGTAGAGTATCTTTAGCGGTCGAACTCGATGTACCATTTCGGGACACTCCCAATAAGAGTGCATTGAAACAACTGCAACTGGATGGAGTCATTTTCCAACGTGTTGGACAAGAACCATAGGTGAAAGGTAGTCATGTCATTGCTTGGATATTCATTAGGCTTACCTTTGAACTTCAGAATGTCTGAGGGAAACTTCGTTGGCATGGATGGCTAATGTGGATCGTGAAAAATTGGGTCATTTAACAATATCGACAGGTATGTGTTATCCACATTTTTGGTTATCGAGATGATATTATGATCATGTCAGGGTAATGGAAGATCAAACTCTTTATTAAGAACAATTTCCAGAGGAAGGTTACATTTGTCATTTCCTCAAAAATCATATTTTTGGGAAAAGTTCGCAGGTTGCATATATACTATCCTGCGAGAAGCTTTATGTTCGCAGGTTGCTTTCGTTTGGATTACGAACTTCTCGCACTGTGTCCAAAGCTAGGGTGCGAACTTGTTTCTAAAGAGGAAACTGAGTAAATTCTCGATCCTTCTAGAAGGAATCTTCTAGAAGGAATCTTCTAGAAGGATGAGTTGGAGTTCGAATGGTTGGCAAAATACTGGCTTTCCAGATATCTTGGGATTATTCCCTATCCAAGTAACTAATCAATCTTCTCCTATATATTGAGAAGATTACTCATGGAAA
>ML793511.1:441611-459275 GCA_009831015.1 Picea engelmannii
TTACATGATTCCTTGATCACATGTATAGACTAAATATTGAATAGATTAATGCTTTTGCCATGATTGGTTTGTGTTGTTGTGATTGGAACGACGCAAGAGCATCGGAGCAGAGCTAGGAACAACAGAGATTGAAGGAGAGCGTTTATAAGGTATGTACTTCATCCATTTCTCTTAGTTCCATTCAATAATTAGATCTAGGGAAAGAGTAGTATTCTGTCACGTTTTGTTCCAGATCCAGGTGGATCTTGGGGAGATTGGTTAGTGTCCGCACCTACGAATTTATCCATAACAGTATGGAAAATGCAACGTTTCCAGAAAAGGTAGTTTGGGCTGTTGAGTATGTACAGGAGGAAAGGACCCTGGATTTTGGCTGGCACTAGGTTTCCAAGAAAAGTTACGCTGTTGACTAGGGTTTTGGTAAAAACTATGGCCATGGCCAACGTATGGATACTGCACTTGTTGAGACGTCATCGACTGACTCCCATAGTAGGATGTTGAGTATTGGGAAGGGATTGCTCCCAATGTTGTGTTCCAAAGGTTCTGGAAGGGGTTGCCCCCTGCCGATCCGACAGACATAGGTGTTGAGCATTGCCCGGTTCCATTGGCCATGGATGGGGTTGCCCTCGATCGACATCCTTGATGAGGGAATTGATCCTTTCCAAGAATTCCAGGATCCTTGAGAAGTATGTGCCCCCTGTGCAGGAATAGTACCCTGAAAAGGATTTTGTGATCCAAAACTAGGGTTTCCCCCGACCGAGATGGCAACTAACGAGAATGTGTGGTTACCAAACGCGCCGAACAAAGAGAATGACAAAGAACCCACCTGTGTGGTGTTATAAGAAGGTCCTTGACTACATACTCCAGATAGATTGTAGTTCATGGTCGACCAGATGGGTTGTTGAAAATCACCACTGAGCAAGGGAGACGATGGAGGTATATGACCCCCGCCGTAAGGGAAAGAATTATAAGGGGCTGAGGTGCCCCACATGGACCCTTGCAGAGGAGCATTAGAGGTCCCTGCTCCTAAACCCAAGGTCTGTAGAGTGGAGTAGGAGAGGATAGAGTTTGTATCAAAGCTAGGCATCCGATATGAAAATGGAGGGCCTATCGCACTCTGGGTGAACGGAGCAGTGATCGCTGCCATAGATGGAATCAAACCGCTGCTTGAAGTAGAGGTGGCTAAGACCATAGTGGTACATACCTACGAGGGTGAGTTACGATTTGGAATGCCCTCTGTAGTGGCCACCGTTGAGGGAGTATGAGGACTCCCTAACGAAGTATCATCATTTGCTTCCATCGCTGCTTGCAAAACTATCTGACACTCGTGATGAGTTACCCTTGGAGGGACAACTTGTATCAAAATAGGTGCCAATAGATCAGTGATCAGAGAGTTATATGGACCGAGAGCTTGCACTCCGTGGTAAGAAATGGTTGGTTCCTCCGGATTCAAATTTTCTCCTCTCGAGGATGGCTCAGGCACAATTTCCTATGACCTGGTTGCCTCAAATGACCCTTGTTGGTCAAGACTTCGCCTTCGCGGTGGCGGGGCTGTCTACACATTAATTGGTGGTAGGCCTAGAAGACTTCGTGACCGGAGGAGCTCTTGATATTCCACTTTGTGAGAATATCAATGACAAACTAGGACTTTTACTGACGTTGAAAACCAACACACACTAGAAACATTCCTATGTGATAAAGAAATCAAGCCACTAACTAGTTGGAACTATAATTACACTAACCAACACTAGAGAAACTTATCGGTTCAAGTGAAACTTGAATACGAAAGAACTCTACAGGTATACTCTGAAAATAATGGCTCGATGTCTACCCTAGGTACTTCGGTATACCCCCGCAGTCACCTATGTAAGTCACTAAAATAATGACAGCTAGGTGTCTAGCTTGCGAACAATCACTAGGTGGGTACAATTGATAGTTGGGTGGACCGCAATGAGCAGGGTATCAAGCCTGAAACCTATCAAATGTATCGAAAGAATTTTTTCCGGAAGACGATGAAGGACCTCGAACTGATTCGAGACCCATGAAAATCCTTGGAAAATGCGATCAACAGAATCCCAAGATAATCCCTCTATATGCGTTCCCCACTACACTTGGTCCGACTTTGGAGTGGTTATCTTTGCTACCTTTCCGCATGTGACCTCGTGTTTAGCCCCTGTGTTAGAGGGAGGTCCTGGATAACTTACATGTTTACTATAGTTTTTGACACTCCCTAGCACAGACTCCTATGTTTTTTTGATAGCCTTGAAGAGTTTCCTCTCCAACCTAAATCAAGGCTCTAGCCTAGACTAGTTGATGGACCCTACAAACAAAAAGTCTAATAAATTTTAATTTATCGTTAATTTTAAGTGGTTGTTTTAAGTCAAGGAAACATAAATTAAACCAGTGGTGTATTTTAGAAGATGAAAGAGAAGAGCATAAAAATGAAACTGAAAGAAAACTACTTCTTTTGACAAATAAAGATTTGCAAATTTAAGCTCTTTAACCAAACTTTTCTTAACTACTTTTTCTAAGATCTTTTAAAAGAAAGACTCAAAACAAGATTTCGCTCAACTATGAGCTACTTAGTGTTCTAAGGATTCAGTAAAGAACTTAAGAAAACACTCTTCTTCCTGACAAGTAAAAACAACTAACCTAACTACTTACCAAACAAAGAAATGATTTTTTTTTTTTTAAATGCTTCAAAATAAGAAACTTGAAAATGAATTCTTTTTATTTTCTTCTAAAGAAAACAAAAGGGAAAAGTGAATACAAGACAAGACCAAGAAATGACTTCTATCCCACTATGGATCGTAGGGACTCACTGACAATACCAAACAGGCTCATCAGAAAAGACTCACAGACTCGTCTAAAACCCTAAAAGAAAAAACACAAGAATTCTTTAAAAGAATAAGCTAAACTGACATCAAACCCAGGCTAAAAGACTGTAACAACAGAGACCAAGACTAGATCAAGAAAATCCCTGAGAATTATGGCTTCAATCAAGGAAGAGGATAACTACCTCTTCTTTGAAAAAAGATTTTCCTGACACAGGCACGCTACTGACACTTCTGCAGCCTACATATGTACGCGAGTTGTCCAAAGGTAGGGCACGTATGTACATGTGTAGACCCACTGTAGGGAACGTACACCCCTATAACTTCTCAAAATAAAACTAACAGTCAAGCAAACAAAGAAGGGAGTATTGGTATGGCAGACCAGGATCCCTTAAAGACTTAGAAACTTATAGAAAACTCAAAAAATAAAGGTAATCAAACGAATTTAAAGCACCCAAAAAGATATCCCCTAAAAACCCTAGAGGCTTCCCCAGCACGGTTGCCAATTATGATATAGTGGGAAAACACCCCTACGTACTACACTAGGGTTCTAAAGTGCATGCAGAGCTAACCATCTAAAGTCTCCTACTTTTAACAACTATCCCAACAATACCCCACATTCATGTATAAAATACAAAGTATAAGGATCCGATAGTCTTACGTTAAACTTCACGTCCGGTGTCAATCCTTTTGCATTTCGTCATTCCTCGACTGCAAATATCCTCCCAAGGCCGACCTACATTCATAAACAGACTAACAAAGAACTAGAAACATGCATTTTATATATGAGTTAGTAGGTTAGATGTCATAATAAAATGTAAATCAAATATATAAGTTGACCACATCATATGGTGGGACAACAAAAATACTTCTTTATATTAATCTCACAATGTTACTTACAATGAGACTGACAATTGCTCCTCAAACCTCATCCGGGGTCCTCTTCACCAAGGTCCAATTTCTTCCACGTGTCCTTCTCCTCTCACAATTCTCTTTAGGGAAATGGCATAGGCTTGCAATGGAGGAAAAGAGGCTAGAATAGGGAATTCTGGCTCAAACTCACAATATCGCTGCAAAGTCTTGGGGCAAGGGGGGAAAGTGAAATGGGAAGAGTTTCACCATTCTTGTGCTTAACTTTGGAATGAGACCCCAACACCTTCTTTTATATTCCAAAAATATAGTTATCCGGTTGGGTGACGGGTTATGGGAGGTCAATTGGTTCGGAAACTACCCAAAATCTTGTATTTCCTTGCAACTTTTATTTTTTGCAACATTTTGTGGGTATATGCGGGTTGTAATGGTGCATCTAGCGTACGTACGTGTGTAGAATTGGTGCAGCTAGCATACACACGCGTGTAGTAGTGGATTAGGGCACATACATCTTCAAAAATAGTGTTTTTTAAGAAGATCTTTCAGTGATGGCTTGGAAAAATGGCAAGTAAGAAGGCCTAATGTCAGGTATGCATATGTGGTGCAATTTAGGGTTATAACACCAGGACTAGGCCAGGCGGTACCATCACATTTTCCCAAATATTCCATGTGTCACCATCACATTCGACCACCTATCACCATTATCGGTTGATTCAACACCTGTCCAGGTCAGTTCCACGTGTGGTACAAAGCTTGCCACATCATCATGTGCCACATCTCACCCTTACAGTGGTGCCATGTGTCACAATCTAACTCATCCACCTGTCTACCTGTGTGTCTTCCCTGTCAGCTCCACTATACCTGCCATGTCATTGTATGACCTGTACAATCAGCTGCCACGTCAGCACTATACGGACTATATAGTCAACATTTTTTTTTGATGTTTGACGAAATGAAAATACCATGATATCTTTCTCATACGACGTCTGTTTGAGACCATTCAAGTTGCGTTGGGTTTTTATCGACGAGGCCTACACAAACGTCCGTTTTGAAGACATTCTAATCACTTTGATTTTTAGGCCTTCCTAGACCCATTTTGGTTCCTGGATCCATTCTGGATCAGGTACTTCGGGCTAACAGTCTCTTGTATCCTCAGCCACACCATGCTTCCATTCATGGGGGTGGTTGACTATTCAACCACTAGTCCTTCCTTCATTAACTAATTCCTCTCCTTGGGATCCGGAGGGGGTTTGTTATTCCCAAGAAGGGGAAATTTGGGGTTATTTGACATAATTAACCCTCTCTTATAGTTTTCCCATTGTTTCCCTTAGTGAAATCATGGCCAATACTTCAAGGCTTCACCCCCACAGTCCGTCATTGGCAATCTAAACAAAATACATTTACATCATTCACATGCCATAGCATGGTAATCCTAATTAATGATTAATTACAAGATGGGGTAAACATGGGTATTACACTTTTTAACATAAATAAATTTTAAAACCCTAACCCCGAAAGATGAAAATCCAACAGTTTTGTGGACCCTGTTTTGGGTAGTTTGGTGTATCAACTTCCCGAGGGTGTAACTTTGGCATACGATATCCATTTGGGGCGTACGATGGATCATTGGAAAGATATTGACGAGGAGCTTCATTTCACTATCTCAATCATGCCTTCGGTGATTATTTAGGTTCCCAATCATGAAAATCATCGTTTACACCCTCAAAATGGCCCTAGAAGTTTAGGACCTTAAAAAACTGCTAAAAATAGTAAATTTCCAAAAAAACAGTTTTGAGCCAACTGGAATAGGTGGGTGGCCACTGATATCCACTTGGATCAATATCCCCTCCTTACGAAGCAATGGTATCCATTTCATTGAGTTCCCAGGGGAGAGGAGAAAGAATTTTCTGAATCTAAATTTTGGGGAGATGCTTACCTTGCTGGAGAAGTTGCATTTCTTAGCTTGTTGAAGGCTATCACAAACCTATTATTGGTGGGGTTGAATTTTTTCAACCAATCTATTGTATCGTGTATTGACTAGGTAGTGTGTAGGCACACTTATAGGTTAAGAAACACTATCTTCTTTCTCTTATGCAATCTTCTTCTGTTGGATAGAAAGGTCTTGGGCCAAGGCTACAGTGGCTGAAGTGTCCTTATGTTCACCTTTTGAACAAATTGTGAAGAGGATGAATTTTTCATTATGAGATATTACCTTGCGACACTATTTTGGTGGGATATTAGTTGAAGATACCTCTGGTATCCTTTAGAGATAACCCCCCAGAGTAACAATGACATTATGGGGTTGAGACTCATAAAAAACATGATGTTTCGACATATATGGTTTTCCCAAATGAAAATAACAGACATCAAGAGGGGAAACATCACACAATACCTCATCCTTGAAGGGATTGATGCCATAGGACAAGCAACACTATTCGCTGACACAAATATATCATCCCTAATGAAGCCGCCCGATGTTGTATGGCTATGGGTGTGGTGTTGTCGACAATGCCAACTGTTTGATGACCTTTGCTGAGATAAGGTTCTTCTGGATTCCTCTATCAAAAATGAAATGCAACGGGGTCCCCTTCACCCACATATGTGAATGGAAGAGGCACTCCCCCTCTTTAGGATCTATTGGTCATTTTGGTTGAATTGTTGTGGTCACTGTTGTTGGATAAATCGGTAAATGCGGACATAAACTAATCTCCTTAGATCCACCTAGATCTAGAACAAAACAAGACAAAACATGGTGCTTTATCTAAGCTCTAATAATCATATTTACTATCAAACAAGAGATGAATGACATAACTTTGAATGTCACTTCCTTATATCTTTGTTGTCCCTGCTTCACTCCAGTGCTCTTGTGATATTGGATCTGAAATGACACAAACCAACCAAAGTGAAAGCAACTATAGTAGATTCAATGAAAACCTAAACATGTGATCAAGGAGTCATGTAATAAAATGCTAATGATTTTATGATAAAGAAGCATGCCACTGTATTATATAATGTGGAAGAAAGATACAACCAAATGCCTTGATGTCATCAGGTTCCTTCCAACAGTTCCTTTCTTCCCACACACTTCTTGCTCCAAGGATTCTAAGACCATGGATCTGATAGCTACTCACAATCTATCTTAACAAAACAAATCTCAAAGCCAATCTAACCAAGATAACAATCTCAAGCCAAATTCAACTAACTTTCTCCATGAGAGCTCCTTTCCTTTTATAAGTTGAAGAGGATAAGGTGAGGAGGTTAGGATGATCCCACTAAATCATGAAAGTGAGTAAGATCCAAACTGTTCGGAGGCCACCACACCATAGAAGCTTCTCCTTCTAGAAGCATCAAGAAGATGCCCATTTTTCCAACGTACAGGAGGCTGCTGCACCCTAGCTATAATGCAGCCTACGAAAACTCCACACCCTAGCTATAGAGAAACCTGCGGAAATCCTCCAAAATAGGGTTTTTACAAAGGAAAATATAACTTCTTCTCTCAGGGAAAGTTCTTCTCCATTATTTCTTCATGAATTCAGGCTATTGATCCTTGTAAAGACAAAGGACAGGTTTACATCATTAAATGTCATAAGGTTGACGAAAATAGTGTGTAACAGAGATCCCCCCAAAGTAGGAAGTTAGAACAGAGTGATAGCTGAAATACTTTGTCGAGTGTGTGTAGGGAACAAGGAACAGAGAGTCAGAAACATGCCAACAAACAAGGAAATATAGTACAATAATATATCATCACTAAGGTAGGCATTCCCATACTTAGAATACAAATGAATCAAATCATAAATGCTGACATGCGAAGATCCATGTCAAGTAATGCAGGTCATGGCCACCAAACATACACTTTGGATCCATGCCATTATGACTCAAATCTGAACATAGCCACCAAAAATACACTGTGGATCTATGTGTTAAAGACTCAAATTTGAACATAGCCATGAGACATACAATGTGGATCTATCCAACAATACAAACTGAATATACTCCAACACAACCTGACTCTATGAGAAAAGATTCAAGGTCGTCATCTCCACCACTCTATAGTACAAATCTAACCATGTGAATACATGTGCTGAAGTCGAACATGGTAGAAACCACTTGATTACCAGTCATTAATGAATATCGTTAACAAGTGTGAGGGAAATCACCATTAATTTCAATGACTCCCAAGGTACACTGGTACAATCCAACGAATGTGAATCAATGGGTTGAGGTCGAACATTTGGAAAAATATCCCAATTAGGGGTCAATAATGAAAACCCACTATCAAAAGCGAGGAAACCTGCCATTGAAGCATGCAAGTTCCAAAGTACCAATTAGTTTCTAAGTCTAATTCCTAGATAATGAGTTGAAGTCGACAAGAAAAGACTCATCACGAAAGGGCCTTAATGTATCCCCCATCAATGACACGAAACAAGTAACCAGATTTGATGTATATCAGAGTAACAAGTGATTCAGGACTGACTTAGGGATGGCCAATGCAATAGAAGGCTTAAGTACTGCAGAAATGGCTGACACAATAGAAGGATTTTCAGGTTGAACTTCTCTTTGAACATATTGACGACATGACAATTGTCTTGGAAACACTGACTCAACACTGGGGATCACAGACCAATTTGTAATCTTATAAAGGACTATGACCAAGAGATGAGTGGAGTTTCCAACCTAGACACAAGGTGAGTGAAAGGGTTTCATGTTCAAAAGTGACTCTTCCATGGAATACAGGTTTAGACACATTTCTTTCCCAATTTTTCCCCCACCATTACTGGCGAGTACCTCTTTATTTTTACGCAATATTGAGGAGGATAGCATATGCTTGTAATGTAAGCTCATCCTTCAGATGGGTCTCTCAGAGTATGTTTAACGAACCCTAGGAAGGAGTGGTTCGGTCCCATATGGGCCTTTCGATGTTTTTTTAACGAGTCCAAAGAAAGAAAACTCAGGGGTTTTTCATGTTTAGAGAGTCTGAAAAACACTTAAAGAAAACTCTCTCAGTTCCTTTTTTGTAAATTAGTTTAATGAGACCGAAAAAGTGATAAACTATATCCCATCAAACGTTTTCTTCAAATACTTTTACGAGTGTGAAAAGAACAAGGTCGTTGGGCAATCTTTTCATGTTTAGAGAGTCTGAAAAGAGCTTAAAGGGAACTCCAGTGAGTTCCTTTTTCTTATAACCTTTACGAGTCCAAAAAAAGTGATAAAAGTATACTCGATTACATTGTCATTGATTTACGAGCACAAGAAAGAACAAAGACTAAGCTCGGTAACTTATTCTCATGTATTTACGAGCATGAGAAAGAATGAAGACTAAGCTCGGGAATCCAGGTTCAATCCCCAAACCTCTGTTTCATTTTTTAACGAGCTTGACATAGAAACAAGAACTATGCTCGTAACCTCTGTTTCATTTTTTAACGAGGTTTCCATAGAGAAGAAAAATGATCCTCGTAGTTAGGTTCATTTTTTAATGAGCTTTAAAGCAGAAAACTATGCTCAAAGTTGGTTTCATTTTTTAACGAGCTTGAAATTAGAAAATCATGCTTGAGGCTCTTCTTGATCACGGCTTCCAAGAGGACAATGCTTTGGAAGGACACCATGTTAAGGGATAAAAATCGATCATGGCTTCCAAGAGATATTCATTTGACGAAAGGAGCACATTTTGGAAGGAACACATGTCGACGGTCGTGAGAGGGGTAAGGAGGTCAGTCTCTAATAGCCCTACCGAAGAGGTCACCATGTCAACTATCGGATCCAATTCATTGTCATCGGTAATGGAAGGCATGCGAGACAATGCCACATAATTTACCTTTGGCAGGGGTGATATCGTCTGCATATAAGAACCACTAAGGGAGGTAATCCAATTAGGACCGATGAATGAAAGTTGATCAATAGTAACAATTCTTCCATTGTGAGGGAAATATATCACACAAAAAAGAGTGGACACAATAGCTTTCATGGAATAGACATAATCCCACCCAAGGAGTAAAGAAAAATCCAAGGGGTCTTGGACTACCATGACATCAATAAAGACAGTTTTCCCTCCCAAAGTTACAGGAAACTAAGGAAGGGTCCCTAAAGGTTGACTGGTTCTTATGTTGAAAGATAACATATTCTACGTAACTGGCATAAGTTGAGGACAACCCAAAGCTTTCCAAGCAAGAGAGGATAAAATACTTATGAATGTACCTTCATCTATCAGCGTTTGAGGAATGTTTTGACCAAAAACCTGTACTGTAATTTGGAAATGAATGTGAGAGGGAAGACGAAGTCCAGTTAGCACACCCCAATTAAAAAATATGGTCTCATTACTTGGAGGGGGTTCCAGGGGAGAAGGAGGAATGCCCCCCAACATGGTAGATTCTGTATCAACGAGAAAAACATGAGAAGTATCAGGTTTACTCTCGAGTGGGAGAGTAGGATCGATCGATGACAAGATCAGATCGACCACTTGGGTTGCATTCTCCAAGAGGAGAATGGGGTCGACGGTTGGAAAAGGATCGACCTCTTGGGTTTCACTCTTGAACGGGAGAGTGAGTTCAACCGAGGACGGGATCTGATCGACCACTTGGTCTACTGGTTCACTTAAGGACATAACCAGATTGACCACTTGATTAATCAGAATGACTGATGAATGGGACAGATTGATCATTCCATCAACTACAGGTGGGTCAAGAGTAAGCTTGCGATAAGAAACTGGAAGTTGAGGCTGTGAAACAATCATATCTTCTAGGAATTTCGAGTCTTCTTCCATATGAGGGTAAATATGAGTTAGATGATGCCCTTTGCATAACATACATGGGAACTTGGATTTACTTTTCTTCTTCCCAATGGTATCTTTAATAGTTGATGGGAGGTCATCAACATGTTGTTCAGAGGCTAATGACATAGTTTGGAGAGGGTGTGTAGACCATGATTCTATAACCTTGGATAGACCAGGGAAATCCTTAAGAAGATGGCTACCCTTACAAATCCTACAAGGGTACTTGGGCTTATGGGTTGTTTAGGTGTTCTTGGCATCATCAACACTCCTAGCACGATCAACAATAACTGTTTTTTTTTCAACACGTATGGCAGTGGTTGGAAGTGTGGATCCTTGCTTATTTTTGTTCTTCTTATTCTTCCTTTTCTTCTTCTTCTTATTCACCAAGTTACTAACTTGAGATATTTCACTCGACGAAGAATATGAAATGGAAGAAGACCTTGCAAGTGAAGAAGGTGAAGGATCAACATGAGGTTGATGCTCTTGGGGAAGTGCTTACAAAAGAAGCACTAACTGCATTCATAATTAATTGAGTGGGAAACAACCACACCGGTAATCCAATCGTGAGACTTGGAAGGCTCAAAGTAGCGATGTGAGGAGGATCAATGTTTCCATAAGAAGGAAAAAATAAAGGTTCCCCTAGAGAAGAGGTTCCTTTATTGATAATTTCAAGAACTGACGCCATTAAAAATAATATCCAATCTAGATTCCACTAGGGAAAACAAACAACACACGCTAAAAATCTAGTAAGAAAGTAAGAAGGGGCTGAGATAGAGCCAGTGGAAAAGTTACGTTGACGACCTGCTTAACGAACTTACACCCTAGTGAAATATCCCACACATAATCGTGGGTATACCTTCTAAGGAGCTCGAGTGAGTTTGGCCAACGTCGATTCTAGGTACCGTGAAGACTTGCCCCTCCATAGTCACCTTGTGTAAAGACCCTAAAGAGATAGGTCACTAAGGTTACCAACTACAACAATGATGCCCAGGGAACCAATCGACAGTCCGATCCACACGGAAAGGCAGGGTATCTAGCCCAAAATCAACTTGAAAGGCTACCACTCATCCTTGTGGATATACCTTCAAGTGACCCCCATAATACGTGCAATCTCTACTCCAAGACAAACAAAGCAGGGTGAGTAACTCTGCCAGTTTCAATGCGAACTCGTGATTGACCCTTGTGTTAGAAGGGATTCCCAGGACAAAATGTAGCAAGTGGATTTCACCGCTCCCTGAAGCAAGATTCTATGTTTGTTTGCAGCTTTGGAAAGTTATCTTTCACACCTATTCCAAATCCCTACAACTAATCTAATGTAGGTTTACTACCAGAAAATATAAAAATGTCTAATCAATTTTAATAAGCGCTTTATTTTATGGCTATTGTTACTCAAGAGGAAAATGGCATGGACAATATGGTGTTTTGACCGACTCAAAATTTATGCAAAGAGATGAAGATGCAATCTTTTCATTTCGATGAAAGCTATGCTACGAGAAGGAGAAAACATTTATCATTCCCATATGCACAATGTCCCAAAATTTTAAAACTCATAAATATCAATATATTCAAGAAATGATACAAAGAGACTGTACACCAATACACAATTCATGCCCCCCCCCGACCATGAGGGGGAAAATTTTTCAGAATTTAAGACCAAAAAATGCCAAGAATCATGCAATTTAGCTACTTCAAATGCAAGGATGCCCCCAATCTAATATAAAGAAAGAAATTAAAATTTTTTGTTTCAAAGAGACACTAAAACCAATAGCAAATCACCTCAAAAAAAAAACAACCCAAACTTAGTTTCTCTTTTAACACGTTTCATTCAGAAAAAGAAAAAGAAAAAGAAGTATTCTTTCACTAAACAATTCTAAAGAAAAGACAATGCTTTGTAACTGAAAGACACTCAAAGCAAGAGACAAAATATTTCAAAGGAAAACAAAGAAAATATGGCTAAAATAAATTTCAAATCTGTCAAGCAAACTGTAAGCAGATCATAATCAAACCCAAAAATTCACCCCAAAACTAAATCCAAGGTCTGGGTAAGGAAAAAACCATCAAAAATCAAAATTTTCACAATTTCCGCAGACTGTAGACTAATACAGTGTGGAAATCACTGATTTCCACAGGCCATATATGGGTAGGGTGTGGAATTTCCACACTCATCTAAACAAGTAGGGTGTGAAAATCCTAAGTCGCCGCACTATCCCTCAAAGCAAGGTGCGGAAATCAAACAAAAATGGAAAAAAATAAAAGTTAAGAAGGTTTTCCAGTGAAGTTTAACAGTCAGAGAGTCAAGTTGGATCTCTCAGTCACTCAAAAAACAAAAAACAAGAAATCAAGACAAACTAGGAAAACAATCTGTTCCCCAGTGGAGTCGCCAATTTTGTTGTTGGATAAATTTGTAAATGCATACATAAACTAATCTCCCTAGATCCACCTAGATCTAGAGAAAAACAAGATAGAACATGGCACTTTCTCTAAGATCTAATAATTGAATTTACTATCAAACAAGATATGAATGACATACCTTTGAATTTCTCTTCCTTATATCTTTGTTGTCTATGCTTCACTCCAGTGCTCTTGTGATGTTGGATCTGCAATGACACAAACCAACCAAAGTGAAAGCAACTATAGTAGATTCAATGAAAACCTAAACATGTGATCAAGGAGTCATGTAATAAAATGATAATGATTTTATGCGAAAGAAACATGCCATTGTATTATATAATGTGGAAGAAAGATACAACCAAATACCTTGATGTCGTCAAGTTCCTTCCAACAGTTCCTTGCTTCCCAAACACTTCTTGCTACAAGGATTATGAGTCCATGAATCTGATAGCTACTCACAATCTATATTAACAAAGCAAATCTCAAAGACAATCTAACCAAGATAACAAGCTCAAGCCAAATTCAACTAACTTTCTCCATGAGAGCTCCTTTCCTTTTATAAGTTGAAGAGGATAAGGTGAGGAGGTTAGAATGATCCCAATAAATCATGAAAGCGATTAAGATCCAAACTGTTCATAGGCCACCTCACCATAGAAGCTTCTCCTTCTAGAAGCATCAAGAATATGCCCATTTTTCCGACGTACAGAAGGCCACCGCACCCTAGCTATAGTGCATCCCGCGGAACCTTTGCACCCTAGCTATAGAGAAACCTGAGGAAATCCTCCAAAATAGGGTTTTTACAAAGGAAAATACAACTTCTTCTCTCAGGGAAAGTTCTTCTCCCTTCTTTCTTCATGAATTCAGGCTATTGATCCTTATAAAGAAAAATGACAGGCTTACATCATTAAATGTCATAAGGTTGACGAAAATAATATGTAACAGTCGCGATAATAGCAATGGGGTCTGCATCGATGATCTGTCTTCTCCCATGATTTTATGAATCATATTACGGATCATGGTTCAACTCCTTTTCTTTGATCTTAGCCACCAATGATTGTTTTGAGCGACATTTATCAATGTTGTGCCATCGGATTTTGTGGAAATCACACCACTTTCTAGTGTCCTTCATATTTCTGTTACTCTTCTTTTCCTATGGCTTGGACTAGTTTTATGGAGGTTGGTTGCTAGGTCCGTCTTTACCATACTTTGGTTGTTGTGTATTTACAGAACCGAACTCCCATTTTTTCTGGTGCCTAAATTTCTTCTCTATTTTGACAACATATCGATAGGTAGCTCCCAGTGATGAGATGTCCAGAAAATCCATTTCGGTTTGGATGTACCTATGCAGAGCCTTGCAGTATTTCAGAAAAATATTTCGCTTGGATTATTTGATACCCATCTTGGTGCGCAAGGTGTGGAAAGTATTTGTGAACTTTTACATTGTTTGGCCCCTCTCTTTCCACAGTGTGGTCCATCTCATGTACCAGTCGTCATAGTTACCAATAGGGTAATATTGTTCCTGGAACGCATCCACAAAAAAATACCAAGTGGGCTTGGCCCCATATATTCTAGACTCTTCCATAGAGATTTTCTCCTAATAAGTTTCCCACCAATGTTTGACATGGGGGATATCCTTAAGGAGTGCAAAGGTGATCTTTTTCCTTTCGGAAAAATTGTGAACATAGAAATAACCTTTTAGTAGATTTATCCATTTTTCTAGGACATCCGCATCTATCTAACCTTCAAATATGGGAATATCAAAATTAACTTGTACCTTGAAAGGAGAGGTTCCTCCAAAGTGGCCTCTTGATGAATAAGAGCCTGTTGTTATCGGCAGGCATGGGAAACATTATCCATCATTTTGTTCCTCTATCGCATGAGAGCTTCTCAAGCAATAGATTAATAGAATCTTACGCTCTGTCATTTTTCTTTTCTTCCACCATGGAGGGTTTCTTGGGAGTGTGAGAGAGATTTTACTCAAGAGAGATGAGCTAGAGACCCAACTTTCTATACTCAGACCTTGTCAAGGACATGCACTGAAAAATGATCAAGAGAAGCCTACTCAAATACCACTAATCCAAATTATTTTTGGCACGAAATGCGAGAAAAGATATAATAAAGAAATGTACAGAGATAGATCCGATATCCAATAATATAACAGATATATATCAGAGATATAACCATAAACATAGGGATACAGTAATACACAATTTATATTAATGAGAGAAATGTACAAAAATGTAGAAATACAGATTGAAAGACTCGCTAGAATGGTGGCAACTTATCTGTAAGAAGAGATATGACATCTACGCTCATTCACGAGAAGATGATTGTTAAAATGAGGCTCCAAAGTCCTTTTTAACATAAATAAAATAAAAAACCCTAACCCCAGAAGATGAAAGGCCAACAATTTTGTGGACCCCGTTTTGGGTAGTTTGGTGTATCAACTTCCCAGGGGTATAACTTTGGCATACGATCTCCGTTTGGGGTGCATGATAGCATGTTGAAAATGTATAGACGAGGAGATTCATGTCATTGGATCAATCATGCCTTTGGAGATCATTGAGGTGCTTGATCGTGAAAAAAACATCGTTTAGGCCCTCAAAATGGCCCTAGAAGTTTAGGACCCGAAAAATTGCTAAAAATAGTAAATTGCAAAAAATATTGTTTTGAGCTAGCTGGAATAGGTGGGTGGCCACCGATATCCACCTGGATCAATGGAAGACAAGAGTCTTCCTAAAATTTCTTCAAAATCAAGTCGTAACCACCTTTGAATCAAGTAAGGATGGCATAAATATTCCCAGTCTTGGCTAAGCCATTGGGGAATCATGGAAGACACCATTTTGCAGAATAAGGATACTATAAAAAATATCATTAAGTCAAAATTTAAGGAGAAAATTTGGTGTGATAAAGAGTTAGAGGAAAAAAAAATTAAGGTTTTATAGGGATGTAATCAACCATAATCTAGAATATCAAAATCATCTCTCTATTTTGACAAGTGTAAAGAAAAAAATAAGAATTGTTAGGATAAGAACAAATTCTCATGAGCTCCATAGTGAAACTGGGCATTGGTCAATTCCTAAAACTCCTTGGGATGAAAGAGTGTGTCACCTTTGTGAGTCTAATAAGGTTGAAGATCAAAATCACTTTCTCTTAGATTCTCCAGCATATACATGGATTAGATCTCAATTTCAAAATATTTGTCACACTACCAACCTTCCTAACCTTTTAACTCAACAAAACTATAGTGATATTGGAAATCTTCTCTTGATTCTTTTTTAGCATAGAAACAAAATGCTAAACAAATGAAAGTAATACATTACCCTCTCAAGTTCTGATATACCAATTCAGTCTCAATGGACGTTAATCATCATCATCATCATCAATATTTTGAGTTTTTCTGGACAAAAACTTAAAATGAGTTACTAGTCATTTTTTTCTCTTTTTTTTTGAAAATTATGCTCTTTTAATTGTTTTAAAAGGTTAAAATGTATATTGTTTTTAAAAGTTTAAAATGTATATTATTTTATTTTGTTTTCTAATAAAGAAGCATGATTTTTTTTTTCTTTTTTTCTTTTTTTTTTTTAGTTTTTCCATTTTTTGTAATTTTATTTGCAACAATAATAGGATTTTAGGCAATGACTTAAAAAATATGCAATTTTAGCCCCAAAAAATAGAGGGTACTACTGGAAACACCTCTTTTTTTTTGGTTATAATTGTACTGGTTGTTAAGTCTATGCTTTCAAAGAAGTTTTAATTTTAATCTTGAAAAAAAATCATGTTTTTCCTAGCCGCACTTTTCAATTTGGAAGTTGATTTTAAGGTTTCTTATGGCAACATTAGGAGGCCATTGAGTCCAAAATTGTAAAAGATGGTAATTTTAATATTGGGAAAAAAAGGGTGCTATCGGTTGCACCACTTTTTGAAATGAGGGTAATAACAACCACTACATGTGACTTTTAAAAAACAAGAACCCTGGAGGGCTCTCATTAAGTTGGTAACTAAGTTCCCCGTGAATTAAAAAAAAATATGTGGGATTGTCTCTTTTCCTCTACATGTTTCATGATTTGTTTCTTTGGTTTTAGTTTTAGGGTGACAACTGTGGTGGTTCGAAATGCATAGAAAAAAACACATTCATTTTTCTATCTCCCCATTATATGATTTCAATTTTCAACAAAGTTTTTAAATATAGTCCACCTATTCATCACTGATGAAATTGCACATGATTATAAATATGTGTATCCAGATTCCATATATATATATGTAAAAAAAATATTGTTTTCTATTATTTAATCATTTTATTTCGATATATGTTATAATTCTAAAATAAACAGGGTTTTTGTTTCTACCATAAATTTTGTTGTCTGTCCCATCTAGAAAACAAATTATATGGTGCACAAGTATAGACAGATACCTACAAATTAAAAATAAATGATTGATTATGTTAATACCCTTAGCACTTGACTTCGTAATCTCATGACTTCACTAAATTTATTAATTTAAAAAATATATAGAATTAAAAAAAATGGAAAAAAAAACTTATGTACAACTATACAAATTTGTTTTAATAAATTTGATCATTTTGACACTAAACCAACTTATTAATGTGAACAAAGAGAGAGTGAGGGTTAAATGAAAGAGGTAAAGAGAGAAGGAGGAAGATCAAGAGTGGGGGGTGGTAGAGAGAGAGAGGTGGGAGAGAGAGTGAGTGAGACTAACAACACGGAGAGAGAAAAAGGTGGTAGATGTAGGAGAAAAAGAGAGGAAAGATAGTGGGTGGGAGGGACAAAGGGGAAGTAGGAGGGG